>JAJPUD010013188.1:0-15118 GCA_023553655.1 Myrmecobius fasciatus | reverse complement strand
ACCCACACCGGAGAGAAACGTTATGAATGCAATCAATGTGGAAAGACGTTCAGATATAGCTCCAGTCTTCCCGTACATCAGAGAGTCCACACTGGAGAGAAGCCTTATGAATGTAATCAATGTGGAAAGGGTTTCAGATCCAGCTCCAGCCTTACTCAACATTGGCGAATCCACACTGGGGAGAAACCTTACGAATGTAATCAGTGTGGAAAGACTTTCATAAAGAGGGCCAGTCTTACTTTACATGGCAGAATCCACACTGGAGAGAAACCTTATGAATGTAATCAATGCGGAAAGACTTTCGGATGCAGTACCAGGCTTGTTCTACATGAGAGAATCCACACTGGAGAGAAACCTTATGAATGTAACCAATGTGGAAAGGCTTTTACACAAAGGGCCAGTCTTGCTTTACATGAGAGAATTCACACAGGAGAGAAACCTTACAAATGCTATCAGTGTGGAAAGGGTTTCAGATCCAGCACCAATCTTGCTGTCCATCAGAGAATCCATACTGGAGAGAAACCATATCAATGTAATCAATGTGGAAAGACTTTTACAGAGAGGAGCAGTTTTACTGTACATCAGAGAACCCACACTAAAGAGAAACCTTATAAATGTGATCAGTGTGGAAAGGCTTTCACACAGAGGGCCAGCCTTGATCATCATCAGAGAATCCACACTGGAGAGAAACCTTATGAATGCAATCAGTGTGAAAAGACTTTCAGATACAGCTCCAGTCTTACTGTACATCAGAGAATCCACACTGGAGAAAAACGTTATGAATGTAACCAATGTGGAAAGACTTTTACAGAGAGGAGCAGTTTTATTGTACATCAGAGAACCCACACTGGAGAGAAACCTTTTGAATGTAGTCAGTGTGGGAAGACATTCAGAACCAGATCTGGGCTTGCTGTACACCAGAGAAACCACACTGGGGAAAAACCTTATAAATGTAATCAGTGTGGAAAGGCTTATCCGCAGAGGGCCAGTCTTGATCATCATCAGAGAATCCACACTGGAGAAAAACCTTATGAATGCAATCAGTGTGGAAAGACTTTCACTTGCCGCTCTAGTCTTACTGTACATCAAAGAATCCACACTGGAGAGAAACCGTATAAGTGTAATCAATGTGGAAAGACTTTTAGATGTAGCTCCAGTCTTCCTGTACATCAGAGAATCCACAACGGAGAGAAACCTTATGAATGCAATCAATGTAGAAAGACTTTCACCCAGAGGGCTGGTCTTACTGTACATCAGAGAATTCACACCGGAGAGAAACCTTAGGAATACAATCATGTAGAAAAATCTTCCAAAAGACAGAATCTTGATCAACATTAGAAAATCCATACTGGATAGAAAACAATATAATCAGTGTGAAAAAATTTTCAAATACGGCTCCAGTCTTCCTGTACTTTGGAGAACCCACACTGGAGAGAAATCTTATAAATGTAATCAGCATAGAATGGCTTTGTCCCAGATGGCTGATCTTATTGTACACCAGAGAATTCATACTGGAGAGAAATATTAGATTGTAATCAATGTGGAAAGACTTTCAAATGCAGCCTCAGTTTTCCTGTACATTGGAGAATCCACACCGGAGAAAAATCCTGTGACTGTAATCAATATAGAATGGCTTTCACCCAGAGGGCTGATCTTACTGTACATCAGAGAAGTCACCCTGGGGAGAAAGTTTGGGAATGTAATCGATGTAGCCAGGCGTCAGGAAAAAGTCAGCCCTTCTTTCCCCTCAAAGGATTCATATGTGAGAGAAATCGTTTTTTAAATAGTATTTTATTTTTTCCAATTATATGTAGAGACAATTTTTAGTATTCACTTTTACAAAATTTTGATTTGGCTATGTATGTAGTCATGTGAAACATTTCCGTATATGTTGTGAAAGAAGCAGACCAAAGGAAAAATACACACAAAATAAAGTGAAAAGAGCTTGCTTCCACCTGCCTTGGGAGTCCCTCAGTTCTTTCTCTGCAGGTAGATAATGCGTTCCATCATGAGTCCTTCAGAACTGCCTTAGTTCATTGTGGGGCTGAGAAGAGCTCAGTCATTCACGGTTGTTCCGTGTTGTTGAGAATGAGTGACAGCTCAAGAGTGTGTGCACCTTTAGGGAGCCGTAAAAGTGTCTTCAAGGCAGGGGGACACTGGCAGGTGGCAAAGGAACCTGTAAGTGGGGAAACTTGAGGGGGGTGGAGGTGGGGCATGGAGTGATTGGGGTGCCAAATGTGAAACAGGCAGAAAGGAGTGGAATCGGACCCACCTACAGAGGGTGTTTGTGAGATTGGAGGAAACATGAATTGCTTTAGGGATGACCCAAATGGGAACAGTCAGGAAACTTTTATCAAACGCCTGCTCTTTGTTAGGTACTGTACTTAGACTGGTAGAAAGGGGCAGACAACAATCCCTGCCCTCAAGGAGCTGCCAGCCTCAAGGGGAGGGGGGAGGGACACAACAAGCAATCCAATTTGTGCAAACAAGCTCCGTGGGATAAGTAGGATGTTCAGAGGTAGGGAGGGCACCCCAATGAAGCAGGATAGGGCAGGGCTTCCTGTAGCAGAGGAGCTTTTTAGTTGGCTCTTGGACCGAGAAGAGAGAGGATTCCAGTCATGGGGGACAGCCAGAGAGAACGATCTGAGCTGAGAGGGGCCTGCCTCCCTCCCAGAAGAGCAAGACCACTGTCATCCAACCAGGAAGGAAGGGAGAAGAAGACTGGGAAAGTAGGTGATGTCCAAGCCACGAGGGATTTGCAATGAAGAAGGATTTTGTATTTGATCCTGAAGGGGATGGGGAGCCGCTGGAATGTATGGAGTAGGGGAGTGACGTGGCAGACCACGTGGGCCTTTGCGGGCCACGTGGGCTCACATTGGAGTGAGGCGAGTATGGAGGCAGAGCAGCCCAGCCGGACATCCAGATCAAGGTATCTGAGAGGAGGCTGGGAGCTATTAAAAGGAAGGAAGAGACAAGCTGGAAGTGAGAGCAGCTAGTAGGTGCCACCGGGCATAGAGCCTGGAGTCAGCAAGTTCCAAGCCAGCCTCAGCTGTGGAAAGTCACTTCACCCTGCCTGCCTCAGTTTCCTCATCTGCAAAATGAGCTGGAGAAGGAAATGGCAAACCCCTTGAGTATCTGCCAAGAAAGCCTCCATTGGGGTCACTAACAGGACTGAAATGATTGAAGGAGAATAAACATTGATTAAGCCCAACTCCCTCCATCTCCTTTTAAGCATTAGCTCACTACTTAAGCGACCTGCTGGCCACACTCCCCCCCCCCATGACCCCTTCCCAAAAATGTTCTGGGTCACAACTTCTCTCCAGAGACACTTCACAGATTTCCTGATTTCAGGAATCAGGTCAGGCCATCCTAGCCACTCAGCAGCACCTACAATGTCCCCCCCAAACCCCCTTTGGCTCGAAGCCACCCCCCTCCTTTTGGTTTAGACGTATATATGCTGCATGCTTTATTCCCGTATCAGGGCAGCAAAGTTCCTTCCTGATAAAGGCAGTAAACTTCCAAGAGAAGTTGGATTCTTTGTGCTCTGTATCACCTGCAGCACTGACCATGTGTCATGCCACTGGGGGTGATCTGACCACCAGAAATAATTGTATTTGACAGGATAGATCCAGCTTAAGCTGGTTGGTGGCTGTAAGTATAAGGTTAAACTGATTAGTATGGATAGGTCCCAGGGGCTTGGAGTCACCTATCTACCTACCTACCTTCCTTCCTTTTCTTCATCACTGTCTTTTTTCTTCTTTTTCTTATTTCCTTCCTTTCTTTCCTTTCTTTCCTTCTATTTCAGTAGTATTTTGTTTTTCCAATTACATGTAAAGATAGTTTTCAACATTCATTTTTGTAAGATTTTTGAGTTACAATTTTTTTTTTCTCCTTCCTTTACCTCCCCCCTTCCTAGGACAGCAAGCAATGTACAAGTTATACATGTAAAATCATTTAAAACATTGTGAAAGAAAAAATCAAAACAAAAGGGAAAAGCCATGAATGGGGGGAGGGGGAGGAAACAAATAAAAAAGGTGAAAATGGTATGCTTCAGACCAAACTCAGTCTCCATCTTCACTCTCTGGATGTGGATGGCATTTTCTATCCTAGATCTGTTGGAATTGTCCTGAATCACTGCATAATCCTGAAACAAGCCAAGTCTATCATAGTGAATCATCACATAATCTTGCTGTTACTGTATACAATATTTCCATTTTACTCACTTCACTTTCAGCATCAACTCATATATGTCTTTCCAGACTCCTCTAAAATCAGCTTGCTCATCATTGCTTACAGAACAACAATATTCCATTATGTTCATATATTGTAGTTGCCCCAGTCGATGGGCATCTACTCAGTTTCCAGTTCCTTGCTACTACAAAAAGAGCTATTACAGACATTTTTGCACACGTGGGTCCTTTCCTCTCTTTTATGATCTCTTTGGGATGCAGACCCAGTAGTGACACTGCCAGATCACAGGGTATGCACAGTTTGATAGCCTTTAGAACATAGCTCCAAATTGCTCTTCAGAATGGTAGGATTGGTTTCCAACTCCACCAACAATGCATCAGTATTCCAGTTTTCCCACATCCCCTCCAACATTTATCATGATCTTTTCCTATCATCTTGTCCAATTTGATAGGTGTGAAGTGGTACCTCAGAGTTGTTTTAATTTGCTTTTCTCTAATCAATAGTGATTTAGAGCATTTTTATATGATTATATATGCTTTAATTACTTCATCTGACAATTGTCTGTTCATCTCCTTTTTCCATTTGTCAATTGGGGAATGGCTTGTATTCTTAAAAATTCAAGTCAATTCTATATCTTAGAAATGAGGCCTTTATGAGGAACACTGGCTATAAAAATTGTTTCCCCGCTCTCTACTTTCCTTCTAATATTGAGTCTGCCCTTAGTTCCCATCAGAGACTTCATATTAGATAGAAATCTTATCACTGTGATGAATGAGAATAGTCATTCAAATGGAGTAAAAAGTTCTTGGACAGCAGAAAATTCACTTTGGGTATAAGCCATATTATGGATTCAGTGTGGGAGGGTCCCAGCCAGAGAGCATCTCTTATTTTACCTCAGAGGATTCATACTGAGAAGATGTCTTATGAGTGAGCTCAATGAGGACATGCCTTTCTCTGGAAGATGGACGTTACTGATAAAGGGTAAATTTTGTGTCCAAATGGGAAAATAAGAGGAAATCATTTATGCTGACCCTCCAAATTGCAAAACAGCAAAACATGGCAATAGAGTTGTCCCTAAACTGCAGGATTGCATGAAAAGAGACACCTGCATGTTCTTGAAAATAGAATGTCTTCAGGATAAGGAAAATAAATTGCATTCACATTACCTTATGGGGAAAGAATGTTTGGTGAAGGGAAGAAATCAGCTGTTTGAGAAGCATCACTTAGAAAGTTTCTCCTGATTCAGCACATATTGTGGAGTGTGAATTTTAGTTAATATAAGATAAAATTGGGAAATCACACTCCTTTCTTCTGTGGGATAATTTGTACTTAACTTTCAGGTTCCCCTTTGCAACCTTATTTCCAGCTAAGACTTACTGCTTGAAGGGAACCAGAACAAGATAAAATTTTTACACAATCCCTCTGGTTCTCAGACTACCATCCTGCATCACCAGGTTAGTAGGTTAATCTTAATTAAATCAACCAAATCCCAAGAACAGCAGTCATAATAACCTCAAATGATCCTCATAAGAATTCTGTTCCTGGGGCGAAGCCAAGTTGGCAAACTGCAGACAGCGTCCTCTGTGAGCTCCTGAGACCTTCCCTCAGACCCAGACAAATTGAGCCTCCAAATTGGTTCTGGAGTGAGGGTTCCACCAAACACTTGGACTACAACGCACTTCTATCAAATATCTACTTTGAAAGAACTTCTGAGGTCAGTTTTAGACAGGCAGGGGATCGAGCAGCTCCCGGCGCTCAGACACCAGTGTGCAGCCGGGGTGCAAGTCTGGGGCTGGGAGGGACCAGAAGATTTTAGGCTGCCAGGAAGTCCCTGGGAGACGCTTGGGCCACTTTGCTCTGCTTGCGGGCAGGTGCTTTGGCAGATCTGCCTTTGGTAAAGGGTGGATTGAGAGCAGCTGAAAGTGTGGTCCTAGTGCGGATCTAGCCAGATCGGCCCCAGACCGGAAGTCAACTTGGCAAATTGCCCCAGGGCAAATTGAAATCGCTGCTGCTGCAGAATTCCCTGCTGTTGACTGATACCTCAGCTCAAAAGCATGAGCAAGAAGAAGAGAGCTCTCACCACAGACAGCTTTTACGGAGAGAAACTAGAGAAGTCCCCAGATCCTGAGATTCTGAAAACAATCCCAGTTAAAGCCACAGGGGTGGACTTAAGCTGGTCTCCCTTTCAAAAGGCTTACCTGGAAGATTGCATAAGGAATCTCAAAAGAGCTAGAAGAAGATTGGGGAAATAAATGGAGAGCAGTGCAAGAAGGAAATATCGCCCTGCAACAGAGATGTGAAAAACTGGAAAATAAGTCTGGTGAATTGAAAAAAGACCACAATTCACTAAAAAACAAAATTGGTGAATTGGAAAAGACAACAATTCACTGAAAAACAAAATTGGTGAATTGGAAAAAGTCACCAAATCACTAGAAAATAAAAATAGTAAATTGGAAAAAGATAACAATTCACTGAAAAACAAAATTAGTGAATTGGAAAAAGACAACAATTCACTGAAAAATAAAATTGGCAAAATGGAAAAAGAATGCAATGAACCAAAAAATTCAATTGGCCAGTTACAAAGGGAGCTAAAAAAGATAGCTGAAGGAAATAATACCTTAAAAATTAAAATTGAACAAATTGAAATGAATGACTCAATAAGACTTCAAGAATCAATCAAACAAAAACAAAAAAAGGAAAAAAATAGAAAAAAAATGTGAAATATCTCCTAGGAAAAACAACTGACTTGGAAAACAGATCCAGGAGAGACAATCTAAGGATTATTGGACTCCCTGAAAGTCACGATGAAAAAAAGAACTTTGATGCTATCTTCCAGGAAATCATGAAAGAGAATTGCCCTGATGTTTTAGAATCAGAAGGCAAAATTGGCATTGAAAGAATTCACCGATCGCCTCCTGAAAGAGACCCCAAAATTAAAACCCCAAGGAATATCGTGGCCAAATTTCAGGACTATCACACCAAGGAAAAGATATTACAAGCTGCTAGACAAAAACAGTTCAAATACCGAGGAACTGTCATTAGAATTACACAGGATCTGTCAGCTTCCACATTGAAGGATCGAAGGGCCTGGAATCAGATATTCCGAAAGGCAAAAGAACTTGGATTACAGCCAAGAATAAGTTATCCAGCTAGAATGAGCATCATCTTCCAGGGAAGAAGATGGTCATTCAATGATACAGGAGAATTTCACCTATTTCTAATGAAAAGACCAGATCTGAACAAAAAATTTGACCTCCAAACACAGAACTCTAGAGAAGCGGAAAAAGGTAAAAAGGAAAGAACTCTAGAGAACTATATCTCTACTAGGGGTATCCTTGAAGAATGGGGATATAATTTGATTTTACTTTGATAATAATCGAAAAGAAATTAGAGGTGGAAAGTATATCATACTGTAAAAAAAAGGGGGGTGAGGGGAATGGAGGTAAAATAAAGTAAAAATAAAAAGGAGGTAAAATAAAGCAAAGTCTCATGAAGAGACATAGAAAATCTAATATAATTGAGGGAAAGAAGGGAGGGTGATGAGTATTCTTACTCTCATTAGATTGGGCTCTAAAAGAGTATATCAGACACATTTGATTTCAGGGAAAAAGTTGGCCCTCTGTATAGGGAAGTAGGAGGGAAAGGAGGAAAAGAAAGGGATAAATTAATAGAAGGATTAGGGGAAAGGTGTAAAAAAGAGGGACGGTTCTAAAGGGGGGAGGACCATTAGAGGGAGGTGGTCATCAAAAACAAAATACTGGGGAGAGGGGAAGGGAGTAAGGGGAAAAGGAAATGAAAAATATAACCTTTGGTAAATAAGATGGCAGGAAATATAGATATAGTCATTTTAACTGTGAATGTGAATGGGATGAACTCTCCCATAAAACGGAAACGGATAGCGGACTGGATTAAAAGCCAGAATCCTACAATATGTTATTTACAAGAAACACACCTAAAACATAGAGATACATACAGAGTGAAGGTAAAGGACTGGAGCAGAATCTTTTATGCTTCAAGTGAACAAAAAAAAAGTAGGGATAGCAATCCTTATCTCAGATCAAGTAAAAGCAAAAATAGATTTAATTAAAAGAGATAAGGAAGGAAACTATATTTTACTAAAGGGTACCATAGACAATGAAGCTGTATCAATACTAAACATATATACACCAAGTGGTATAGCATCCAAATTCCTAGAGGAGAAACTAACAGAGATGAAAGGAGAAATAGACAGTACAACTATACTAGTGGGGGATCTCAACCTTGCTCTCTTGGAATTAGATAAATCAAACCACAAAATAAATAAGAAGTTAGGGAGATAAACAAAATGTTAGAAAAGTTAGATATGACAGATCTCTGGAGGAAATTGAATGGTGATAGAAGGGAGTATACTTTTTTCTCAGGGGTACATGGAACTTATACGAAAATTGATCATGTGTTAGGGCATAAAAACGTCAAAATCAAATGCAGAAAGGCAGAAACAGTAAATGTATCCTTTTCAGATCATGATGCAATAAAACTCACATGTAATATAAGGCCAGGAGAAAATAGACCAAAAGTTAATTGGAAATTAAATAATCTACTCCTGAAGAATGAATGGGTGAAAGAGCAAATTATAGACACAATCGATAATTTCATCCAGGAGAATGACAATAATGAGACAACATACCAAAATTTGTGGAATATGGCCAAAGTGGTTATAAGGGGTAACTTTATATCTCTAGATGCTTATTTGCATAAAATAGAGAAAGAGAAGATCAATGAATTATGGTTACAATTAAAAAAACTAGAAAAAGAACAAATTAAAAACCCTCAATTAAATACCAAATTGGAAATTCTGAAAATAAAAGGTGAGATTAATAAAATTGAAAATAAGAAAACTATTGAATTAATAAATAAAACTAAGAGTTGGTTTTATGAAAAAACCAATAAAATAGATAAGCCTTTAGTTAATTTGATCAGAAAAAGGAAAGAGGAAAATCAAATTGTTAGTCTCAAAAACGATAAGGGAGAACTTTCCTCCAATGAAGAGGAAATTAGAGTAATAATTAGGAGTTTCTTTGCCCAACTTTATGCCAATAAATTTGATAATCTAAATGAAATGGAAGAATATCTACAAAAATATAGATTGCCCAGATTAACAGAAGAGGAAATAAATTATTTAAATAGCCCCATTTTAGAAAAAGAAATAGAACAAGCTATTAATCAACTCCCTAAGAAAAAATCTCCAGGGCCAGATGGTTTTACATGTGAATTCTACCAAACATTCAAAGAACAATTAATTCCAATACTATACAAACTATTTGAAAAAATAGGGACAGAAGGTATACTACCAAATTCCTTCTAGGATACAGATATGGTGCTGATAGCTAAACCAGGTAGGGTGAAAACAGAGAAAGAAAACTATAGACCCATTTCCCTAATGAATATTGATGCAAAAATTTTAAATAAGATTTTAGCAACAAGATTACAGAAAGTTATCTCCAGGATAATACAACTTGACCAAGTAGGATTTATACCAGGTATGCAGGGCTGGTTCAATATCAGGAAAACTATCAGCATAATCAATTATATTAATAACCAAACTAACAAAAACCATATGATTATCTCCATAGATGCAGAAAAACCATTTGATAAAATCCAACACCCATTCCTATTAAAAACACTAGAGAGAAGGGGCAGCTAGGTGGCGCAGTGGATAGAGCACCAGCCCTGAAGTCAGGAGGACCTGAGTTCAAATCTGGTCTCAGACACTTAACATTCCCTTGCTGTGTGACCCTGGGCAAGTCACTTAACCCCAATGGCCTCAGCAAAAAAAAAACACTAGAGAGTATAGGAATAAATGGGCTTTTCCTTAAAATGATTAGTAGCATCTACTTAAAACCATCAGCAAGCATCATATGTAATGGAGACAAACAAGAACCATTCCCAATAAGATCAGGAATGAAACAAGGCTGCCCACTGTCACCATTACTATTTAATATTGTATTAGAAATGTTAGCTTTAACAGTAAGAGAAGAAAAAGATAAAAGGAATTAGAGTAGGTAATGAAGAAACCAAATTATCACTCTTTGCAGATGACATGATGGTATACTTAGAGAACCCTAGAGTCAACTAAAAAACTACTAGAAACAATTCACAACTTTAGTAAAGTTGCAGAATTCAAAATAAATCCACATAAATCATCAGCATTCTTATATATTACCAATAAAGTTCAGCAGCAAGAGATAGAAAAAGAAATTCCATTCAGAATAACGGATGATAGCATAAAATATTTGGGAATCTATCTGCCAAGAAAATGTCAGAAACTATACGAACTAAACTACAAAACACTTTCCACACAAATAAAATCAGACCTAGTCAATTGGAAAAACATTAAGTGCTCATGGGTAGGCCGAGCGAATATAATAAAAATGACAATACTACCCAAACTAATTTACTTATTTAGCGCCATACCAATCAAACTCCCAAGAAATTATTTTACAGATCTAGAAAAAACAGTAGCAAAGTTCATTTGGAAGAACAAAAGGTCAAGAATTTCAAGGGAATTAATGAAAAAAAGGACAGATGAAGGTGGCCTTGCTATACCGGATCTAAAACTGTATTATAAAGCAGTGGTCATCAAAACCATTTGGTACTGGCTGAGAAATAGAGCAGTTGATCAGTAGCATAGGATAGGATATCAGGACAAGCTAGGCAATAATGTTAGCAATTTAGTGTTTGATAAACCCAAAGACCCCAGCTTTTGGGATACTCACTATTTGGCAAAAACTGCTGGGAAAATTGGAAACTAGTGTGGAAGAAATTAAGGCCGGACCCACACCTAACACCGCACATCAAGATAAGATCTAAATGGGTTCATAATCTAGATATAAAGAGTGATATTATAACCAAATTAGAGGAACATAGGATAGTTTACCTCTCAGACCTGTGGAGATGGAATAAAATTATGTCCAAAGAAGATCTGGAACTCTTAATTGAACACCAGATAGATAATTTTGATTATAGTAAGTTAAAAAGTTTCTGTACAAACAAAACTAATGCAGACAAGATTAGGAGGGAAGCATCAAATTGGGAAATCGTCTTTACATTTAAGGGTTCTGATAAAGGTCTCATCTCTAAGATATATAGAGAATTGTCTCATATTTATAAGAATTCAAGCCATTCTCCAATTGATAAATGGTCAAAGGATACGAACAATTTTCAGAGGATGAAATTAAAACTATAATCATATGAAAAGGTGCTCCAAATCACTATTGATCAGAGAAATGCAAATTAAGACAACTCTGAGGTACCACTACACACCTGTCAGATTGGCTAAAATGACAGGAAAAGATAAAGATGAATGTTGGAGGGGATGTGGGAAGGCTGGGACACTGATGCATTGTTGGTGATGTTGTGAATGGATCCAACCATTCTGGAGAGCAATTTGGAGCTATGCACAAAAAGTTATCACACTGTGCATACCCTTTGACCCAGCAGTATTTCTATTGGGCTTATATCCCAAAGAAATCATAAAAGAAGGAAAGGGCCCTACATGTGCAAGAATGTCTGTGGCAGCCCTTTTTGTAGTGGCTAGAAACTGGAAACTGAATGGATGCCCATCACCTGGAGAATGGCTAAATAAATTATGGTATATGAATGTTATGGAATATTATTGCTCTGTAAGAAACGACCAGCAGGACGATTTCAGAGAGGCCTGGAGAGACTTGCATGAACTGATGCTGAGTGAAATGAGCAGAACCAGGAGATCATTATATGCGGCAACAACAATACTATATGAGGATCAGTTCTAATGGACATGACTCTCTTCAACAACGAAATGCTTCAAACCAGTTCCAGTTGTTCGGTGAAGAGAGCCATATACACCCAGAGAGAGGGATGTGAAATGTGGACCACAACATAACATTTTCATGCTCTCTATTGAGGTTTACTTGCATTGTATTTCCTTTATCAGATTATTCTTTCTTGTAGATACGATTTCTCCTGCACAAAAAAAAGTGATGTGTGGCAATAACTATACATATATTCGATTTCTTAAGTATTCTAACATAATTATCATGTAGTGGATATCCTGCCATCTAGGGGAGGGGTGGGGAGTCGGGGGGAAAAATTTGTAACAGAAAGCTTTGTAAGGGTTAATGTTTAGGAATTACCCATACATATGTTTTGCAAATAAAAAGTATTAATAAAAAAAAAAAAGAATTCTGTTCCTTAGACTGGAAGAATCCAGGAGAAAAGATCCATGAAAACATTCATAGGTCTGATGAGATGTTCTTGATGTCCAGGATGATGCCATTGAGTCTTTATATGGTCTCCTATAATTCATGATGAGGACTATTTCCCCCAATGGGACATTATGCATGCAACAGGCAAAGTTGACGGAAGCACCATCTCCTCCCTGGATGGCTACTGTTGGTCCATCACTGTAGTTCCCAAACTAGGGTGTCCTTCAGCCAATTTGTCAAATCCTCTGACAGTATCCTCAGTCTGGGCCTTTAGTTCTGCAATAGCCAGCTTTGCATCCTTCAACTTTCTATGCAACACGTCAGACAACAAGCCCAGGAATTGCTCCCCCATCCATCAGGACATGTCTGACTGCACACCGGTCATGGTACAAAATGTCTGGGGGTCTGATGGGTGTTGTTGGAGTATCCCTGTAGAAGGTAAGGTCTACCCCATATTAACTAGGGTGCAAGAAAGACATTGGAGTGCACATAGTGATAAAGTACTGGGGAATTAATGGTGTCCTCATCCACCATGTCTCTTCTGGGCTGCCACTCAGGTGACCATTAGAATGTTGAAATCTGCTCATTCAGTCCAGTGATCATTGGAGGTACATATTTTCAATTTGAAACACCCCTTAAAGGCAGTAGCTGGGCAATTTTGGGATACCCACTGGTGTTATCAAGCATGTTCCACAGAATCCAGTGCCATTGGGCTGACCAAGGTAATTAGTCCCTGGGCAATGGCTAACTGAAAACTGAAAGGTGGGTTTTTTTTTCCTCATCCAGTTGTAAAGCTTTAGTGAAGTTAGGTGTGCAAGAGTCAACTGTAGTGATAACTCATCCCCTTCCCAATTCTAGCAAGTTATAACTTACCCAGCATTGGGAGAAATCAGCTGAATTTGCCACTGTTGTGTGGAGATGGCTCCTTGATAGGGAGTGCCAATAGTAGGCCAGCCAGATGAGGGCCAGTTCAGTCATTTCAGGACATTATTGTAAGAAAAGTTCAGCAAATTGCAACATATCAACCTAGTTTGGGGATTGACATTCTTTGGGGAGCACTGAAATTCTATGCGTATGAAGGTGGGGGCAGGCACATGGTCAGGTATAGTGTTGAATTAATTGGTTAACATGGGCCAGATCAGGCAGAATAGGCCCAGTGAGTGTCCCCATGTTCCCAAGGTTGAGATGATTAAAGGAATAAACACAGTTATCCTGGGGGCGGAGCCAAGATGGCGGAGTGAAAAGGTGACTTTCTGCCTCTCCTCCGATCTTCTCTCAAATCAACAATAAAATAAGCCTCTGAACTGATCTTCAAGTCAACGAACTCAGAAATATTTGGGCACGGCTCTCTGGATAACTTCATATCAGGTTAGTCGGACTTGGACAGAGAGATAAATAGACCACAACTGTGCAGGCCGGAAGTGAGGGTGGGACTCAGCTCGGCTCACCGTGGAAGAAATTCCAAGCTCCAAACTCCAAATTCCAAACACCTGGAGTTTATCTGAGGCACTCGGGACACTCTGCCCTGATTGGGGACAGGTGTTCTGGCAGACTTGCCTTGTTTAAGGAGTAATTCGGACTTAGTCCTAGCCCCCACCGGCCCAGCACCTTAAGTCAACTCGCCGAAGTGCCCCAGGGCAAAGCGTCTTCAGCCGAGGTTTTTTTTTTTTTCCCCCTACCTTAAAGAGATATCCACTCTGTCTAAAAAAAAAAATGATGAAGCAAAAGAGAGCTCTCACCATAGACAGCTTTTATCAAGGCAAAGAAACGACCTCAGATACAGAGGTTTCTTTAGACAAAAATCCAGAAAAAAACAGCAACGACCATCACTGGTCCCCGTTTCAAAAGGCCTTTCTGGAAGATTGCATAAAGAACCTCAAAAGAGAGCTGGAGGATAAATGGGAAAATAAATTGAAATCAGTGCAAGAAGGATACAGTATCTTGCAAGAAGTATATGATGCTCTGCAAAAGAGATATGAAAAAGACACCAATTTATTAAAAAATAAAATTAGTGAAGTGGAAAAAGAGTGCAGTGAACAAATTGGCCAGTTACAAAAGGAACTTAAAAAGGTAACTGAAGAAAACAACACTTTAAAAATAAGAATTGAACAAATGCAAGTGAATGACTCACTAAGACTTGAAGAATCAGTCAAACAAAAACAAAAAAATGAAAAATTAGAAGAAAATATGAAATATCTCCTAGGAAAAACAACTGACTTAGAAAATAGATCTAGGAGAGACAATCTAAGGATTATTGGACTTCCTGAAAGCCATGATCAAAAAAAGAATCTGGACACTATCTTCCAGGAAATCCTGAAAGAAAACTGCCCTGAGATTGTAGAATCAAAGGGCAAGATCGCCATTGAAAGAATTCACCGATCACCTCCTGAAAGAGACCCCAAAATTAAAACCCCAAGGAATATCGTGGCTAAATTTCAGGACTATAGCACCAAGGAACAGATTCTGCTAGCAGCTAGAAAGAAACAATTCAAATACCGAGGATCAATAATTAGAATCTGTCAGGATCTGTCAGCTTCCACACTGAAGGATCGAAGGGCCTGGAACCAGATATTCCGAAGGGCAAAGGAACTTGGATTACAGCCAAGAATAACCTATCCAGCTAGAATGAGCATTATCCTCCAGGGAAGAAGATGGTCATTCAATGATATAGGTGAATTTCACCTATTTCTAATGAAAAGACC
>JAJPUD010013187.1:16461-45427 GCA_023553655.1 Myrmecobius fasciatus | reverse complement strand
CCTGGTATAAATCCTACTTGGTCATGGTGTATTATCCTGGGGATGACGTTCTGTAATCTCGTTGCTAGAATCTTATTTAAAATTTTTGCATCAATATTCATTAGGGAAATGGGTCTATAGTTTTCTTTCTCAGTTTTCTCCCTACCTGGTTTAGCTATCAGCACCATATCTGTGTCATAGAAGGAATTTGGTAGTACACCTTCTTTCCCTATTTTTTCAAATAGTTTATATAGTATTGGGATTAATTGTTCTTTGAATGTTTGGTAAAATTCACATGTAAATCCATCTGGCCCTGGAGATTTTTTCTTAGGGAGCTGATTAATGGCGTGTTCTATTTCTTTTTCCAAAATGGGGCTATTTAAATAATGTATTTCCTCTTCTGTTAACCTGGGCAATCTATATTTTTGTAGATATTCCTCCATTTCATTTACATTATCAAGTTTATTGGCATAAAGTTGGGCAAAGTAAGTCCTAATTATTGCTCTAATTTACTCTTCATTAGAGGAAAGTTCTCCCTTATCATTTTTGAGACTAACAATTTGATTTTCCGATTTCCTTTTTCTAATCAAATTAACTAAAGGCTTATCTATTTTGTTGGTTTTTTCATAAAAACAACTCTTAGTTTTATTTATTAATTTGATACTTTTCTTATTTTCAATTTTATTGATCTCCCCTTTAATTTTCAGAATTTCCAATTTGGTATTTAATTGAGGGTTTTTAATTTGGACTTTTTCTAGCTTTTTAACTGTAAGCCCAGTTCATTGATCTTCTTGTTCTCTGTTTTATGCAAGTAAGCATCTAAATGTATTACCCCTTAAAACCGCTTTAGCCGTGTCCCACAAATTTTGGTATGTTCTCTCATTATTTTCCTTCTCCTGGATGAAATTTTCAATTGTATCTATAATTTGCTCTTTCACCCATTCATTCTTCAGTATTAGATTATATAATTTCCAATTAACTTATGGTCTATTTTCTCCTGGCCTCATATTACATGTGAGTTTTATTGCATCATGATCTGAGAAGGATGCATTTACTATTTCTGCTTTTCTGCATTTGATTTTGAGGTTTTTATGCCGTAACACATGATCAATTTTCGTATAAGTTCCATGAACCCCTGAGAAAAAAGTATACTCCCTTCTATCTCCTCCAGAGATCTATCATACCTAACTTTTCTAGGCTTTCATTTACCTCCCTAACTTCTTTCTTATTGATTTTGTGATTTGATTTATCTAATTCTGAGAGAGCAAGGTTGAGATCCCCCACTGGTATAGTATTACTGTCTATTTCTCCTTGCATCTCTGTTAGTTTCTCCTCTAGGAATTTGTATGCTATACCACTTGGTGCATATATGTTTAGTATTGATACCGCTTCATTGTCTATGATACCCTTTAGTAAAATATAGTTTACTTCCTTATCTCTTTTAATTAGATCTATTTTTGTTTTGACTTGATCTGAGATAGGGATTGCTACCCCTGCCTTTCTTTGTTCACCTGAAGCATAAAAGATTTTGCTCCAGCCCTTTACTTTTACTCTGTATGTATCTCTATGTTTTAGATGTGTTTCTTGTAAACAACATATTGTAGGATTCTGGCTTTTAATCCAGTCTGCTACCTGCTTCCGTTTTATGGGAGAGTTCATCCCATTCACATTCACAGTTAGAATAACTACATCTGTATTCCTTGCCATCTTATTTACCCAGAGTTATGATTTTCTCTTCCCTTACCCCTCTCTCCCTTCCCCCCTCCCCAATACTTTGTTTTTGATGACCACCTCCCACCAACAGTCCTCTCCCCTTTGGAGTCCCTCCTTCCCCTTTATACCTTTCCCCTAATCCTTCTATTATTCTATCCCTTTTCTTTCCTCCTTTCCCTCCCACCTTCCCACAAGGAGGGTCAGGCCTTTCTTTGAAGCCAAATGTGTCTGATATACTCTCTTAAAGTCCAATCTAATGAGAGTAAGGTTTACACAATTCTCATTGCCCTCCCTTCTTTCCCTCAATTATATTAGATCTTCTATGTCTCTTTATGCGATTTGCCATATTTTACCTCCTTTATTTTTACTTTATTTTGCCTCTTCCCCCCCCTTTTCTTTTTCAGTATGGTATCCCTTCCACCTCTAATTTCTTTTCCATTATTATCAAAGAAAAATCAAATTATACCCCCATTCTTTAAAAATACCTATAGTAGAAATATAGTTCTCAAGAGTTTTCCTTTTTACCTTTTTATGCTTCTCTTCAGTTCTCTATTTGGAGGTCAAATTTTTTGTTCAGATCTGGTCTTTTCATTAGAAATAGGTGAAATTCTCCTGTATCATTGAATGACCATCTTCCTCCCTGGAAGATGATGGTTATTCTAGCTGGATAACTTATTCTTGGCTGTAATCCAAGTTCTTTTGCAAAAGGTCAAGAATTTCAAGGGAATTAATGGAAAAAAATGCCTGATAAAGGTGGCCTTGCTGTACCAGATCTAAAACTGTATTCTAAAGCAGTGTTCAGCAAAACCATTTAGTTCTGGCTGAGAAATAGAGTAGTTGATCAGTGGCATAGGATAGGATCACAGGACAAACTAGGCAATAACAATAGCAATTTAGTGTTTGATAAACCCAAAGACCCCAGCTTTTGTGATAAGTACTCACTATTTGACAAAAACTGCTGAGAAAATTGGAAACTAGTGTGGAAGAAATTAGGGTTTGACCCACAGCTAACACCACATACCGAGACAAGATCTAAATGGGTTCATGATCTAGATATAAAGTAATAGTATAAGCAAATTAGAGGAACATAGGACAGTTTACTTCTCAGACCTGTGGATATGGAATAAATTTATGTCCAAAAAAATAATTGGAACTCTTCATTCAACACCAGATAGATAATTTTGACTATATTAAGTTAAAAAGTTTTTGTACAAACAAAACTAATGCAGACAAGATTAGAGGGAAGCAATAAATTGGCAAATCATCTTTACATTTAAGGGTTCTGATAAAGTCCTCATTTCTAAAATATATAGAAAATTGTCTCATATTTATAAGAATTCAAGCCATTCTCCAATCGATAAATGGTCAAAGGATATGAACAGACAATTTTCAGATGATGAAATTAAAACCATTTCTAGGCTCATGAAAAGTTGCTCCAAATCACTATTGATCAGAGAAATGCAAATTAAGACAACTCTGAGGTACCACTACAATTACAGGAAAAGATAATGACGAATGTTGGAGGAGATGTGGGAAAACTGGAACACTGATATATTGTTGGTGGAACTGTGAACAGATCCCACCATTCTGGAGAGCAATCTGAAATATGCTCAAAAAGTTATCAAACTGTGCATACCCTTTGACCCAGCAGTGTTTCTATTGGGCTTATATTCCAAAGAGATCTTAAAGGAAGTAAAGGGACCCACATGTGCAAGAATGTTTGTGGCAGCCTTTTTTGTAGTGGCTAGAAATTGGAAACTTATTGGATGCCCATCAATTGGAGAATGGCTGAATAAATTATGGTATATGAATATTATGGAATATTATTGTTCTGCAAGAAATGACCAGCAGGACGATTTCAGAGAGACCTGGAGAGACTTGCATGAGCTGATGCTGAGTGAAATGAGCAGAACCAGGAGATCTTTATACACGGTAAAAACAATACTATATGACGATCAATTCTGATGGACATGGCTCTCTTCAGCAATGAAATGTTTCAAACCAGTTCCAATTGTTCAGTAAAGAAAGCCATATACACCCAGAGAGAGCGAGATGAAATGTGGACCAAAGATAATATTTTCATGCTCTCTATCGATGTTTGCTTGCATTGGGTTTCCTTTCTCAGACTTCTTTTTTCTTGTAGATACGATTTTTCTTGCACAGCAAGATAAGTGTGAAAATATGTATATATATATTTGACTTCTCAAGTATTTTAATATAATTAACATGCAGTGGACTTCCTGCCATCCAAGGGAGGGAAGGGAACTAGGGAGGGAAATTTGTAACGGAATGCTTTGTAAGGGTCAATGTTGAAGAACTACCCATACATACATTTTGTAAATAAAAAAGGTTTAATAAAGAGAGAGAGAGAGAAAGAGAGAGAGAGAGAGAGAGAGAGAGAGAGAGAGAGAGAGAGAGAGAAAGAGAGAGAGAGAGAGAGAGAGAGAGAGAGAGAGAGAGAGAGAATATTTCTAAATTGTTCCCCAGAATGGGTGGATTCATTCACAGTTCCACCAACAGTGTCCCAGTTTTTCCATATCCCCTCCAACATTCGTCATTATCTTTTCCTGCCATCTTAGCCAATCTGAAAGGTGTGTAGTGGTATCTCAGAGTTGCCTTAATTTGCATTTCTCTGATCAATAGTGATTTGGAACAACTTTTCATATGACTAGAAATAGTTTTGCTTTCTTCATCTGAAAATTGTCTTTTCATATCTTTTGACCATTTATTGACTGGAGAATGGCTTGAATTCTTATACATTTGAGTAAACTCTCTATATTTTAGAAATGAGGCCTTTATTAGAACCTTTAAATGTAAAAATGATTCCCCAGTTTATTGCTTCCCTCCTAATCTTGTCTGCATTAGTTTTATTTATACAAAAACTTTTTAACTTAATATAATCAAAATTATCTATCTGGTGTTCAATTAAGGGTCCCAGTTCTTCTTTGGACACAAATTCCTTCCTTTTTCACAGATCTGAGAGATAAACTATCCTATGTTCCTCTAATTTGTTTATAATATCACTCTTCGTGTCTAAATCATAAACCTATTTAGATCTTATCTTGGTGTGTGCTGTTATTTCTAGGTCAAGCCTTAATTTCTTTCATGCTAGTTTCCCATTTTCCCAGCAGTTTTTGTAAAATAATGAGTTCTTATCCCAAAAACTGAGGGCTTTGGCTTTGTCAAACACTAGATTGCTATAATTATTGCCTGTTTTGTCCTGTTATCCTATCGTATTCCATTGATCGACTATTCTGCTTCTTAGCCAATTTCAAATGGTTTTGAAGACCATTGCTTTATAGTATTGTTTCAGATCTGTCACAGCTAGGCCACCTTCATGAGCATTTTTTTTTCATTAATTCCCTTGAAATTCTTGACCTTTTCTTCTTCCAGATGAGCTTTGCTACTATTTTTTCTAGATCTGTAAAATAATTTCTTGGGAGTTTGATTGATATGGCACTAAATAAGTAGATTAATTTGGGTAGTATTGGCATTTTTATTAGATTCACTTGGCCTATCCATGAGCCCTTGACATTTTTCCAATTCATTAGGTATGACTTTATTTGTGTGGAAAGTGTTTTGTTCATATAGTTCCTGACTTTCCCTTGACAGATAGATTCGCAAATATTTTATACTATCGACAGTTGTTTTAAATGGAATTTCTTTTTGTATCTCTTGCTGCTGAACTTTGGTGATAATATATAAAAATGCTGATTATTTATGGGGATTTATTTTGTATCCTGCAACTTTGCTAAAGTTGTTGTTTCTAGTTGTTTTTTTAGTTGTCTCTAAAGTTCTCTAAGTATACAATCATATCTTCAAAGAGTGATAATTTGGTTTCCTCATGACCTACTTTAATTCCTTTAATCTCTTTTTCTTCCCTTATTGGCAAAGCTAACATTTCTAATACAATATTGAATAGTAATGATGACAGTGGGCAGCCTTGTTTCACTCCTAATGTTATTGAGAATGGTTCTCATTTGTCCTCATTACATATGATGCTTGCTGATGGTTTTAAATAGATGCTTTTTAAGGAAAAAATCCATTTATCCTATAATTTTTAGTGTTTTTAATAGGAATGGGTGTTGGATTTTATCAAATGATTTTTCTGCATCTATTGAGATAATTATATGATTTTTATTAGTTTGGTTATTAATATAATTGATTATGCTGATAGGTTTCCTTATATTGAACCAGCCCTGCATTCCTGGTATAAATCCTACTTGGTCATAGAATATTATCCTGGGGATAACTTTCTGTAATCTCATTGGTTATATTTTATTTAAGATTTTTGCATCAATATTCATTAGGGAAATTGGTCTATAGTTTTCTTTCTCTTTATTCACCCTACCTGGTTTACCTATCAGCACCAAATTTATTCATAAAAGGAATTTGGTAGAATACCTTCTTTCCCTATTTTTTCAAATAGCTTATACAGTATTGGAGTTAATTGTTCTTTGAATGTTTGGTAGAATTCACATGTAAATCCATCTGGTCCTGGAGATTTTTTCTTAGGGAGTTGTTTAATAACTTGTTCTATTTCTTTTTCTAAAATGGGGCTATTTAAATAATTTATTTCCTCTTCTGTTAACCTGGTAAATCTATATTTTGTAGATATTCCTCCATTTCATTTAGATTATTAAACTTATTGGCATAAAGTTGGGCAAAGTAACTCCTAATTATTGCTCTAATTTCCTCTTCATTGTGGAAAGTTCTCCCTTTTCATTTTTGAGACTAAAATTTTAATTTTCTTCTTTCCTCTTTCTAATTAAATTAACTAAAAGTGTATTTATGTTGTTGGTTTTTTCCTAAAACCAACTTTTAGTTTTATTTATAAATACAATAGTTTTCTTATTTTCAATTTTATTAATCTCCCCTTTTATTTTCAGCATTTCCAATTTGGTATTTAATTGAGGGGTTTTACTGTGTTCTTTTTCTAGATTTTTTAGTTGTAAGCCCAAATCATTGATCTTATCTTTCTCTATTTTATGCCAGTAAGCATCTAGAGTTATAAATTTTCCATATATCCACTTTGGCTGTATCCCACAAATTTCAGTATTTTGTCTCATTATTATCATTCTCCTGGATGAAATTATTGATTGTGTCTATGATATGCTGTTTCACCCATTTATTCTTTAGGATTAGATTATTTAATTTCCAATTAACTTTTGGTCTATTTTCTCCTGGCACTACAAGGCAGTCTAAGAATCTGAACTAGAGAATCAAGAACTAGCCAAGGAAAATTCCTATTGATAGGTACACAATCAATGCCAAAAATCAAACAAGGCAACCAGAGATGTAAGAAGTTTATCAAGTTAGTCTTAGGGAGCCAGAATGTCAAATAGGGT
This sequence comes from Myrmecobius fasciatus, assembly GCA_023553655.1. Classification (NCBI taxonomy): domain Eukaryota; kingdom Metazoa; phylum Chordata; class Mammalia; order Dasyuromorphia; family Myrmecobiidae; genus Myrmecobius; species Myrmecobius fasciatus. The sequence goes on along the minus strand of JAJPUD010013187.1, from coordinate 38,387 downwards.
TAAGTCTACAGTGGCACAAATGTAGTAACTGAATAGAAAATCTGCATGTAATTCACCAATATTTTTGAACAAATATTTCCTATTTGGGTGCTTTTCTGACATCTTTCCATGCTAACCATGAGTCCCAATATCCATAGCCAAGCCTCTTACCAGCTGTTCCAACTTTGTTTCATGCCTTTTTGCTTGACTGGTTTTCTTCCAGTTTAAACCACACATTTCCTTTCATATGACTAACAGATATGCTCACATATTTCTGGTTAGGAGGCCTTCTTAGATATATCACCAAATCTAATTCCTTCATTTTACAGATAAGGAAACTTCAGAGAAGTTAAATATTTGATTAAAATCATGCAATTGGTAATTAGTAAAGTGGTACTTAAGTCTTCTGGTAGCTCTCTTCCTCTATAATTTTAGTATTTCCCCCTGACATTATTCATTTTGTCATCCTTGGCTTTTGAACTGTTAGTAGAAACTGTTTCTCACCTACCTACTACCTCCATTTTGAAGTTGGTAATGAGATGAATTTAATTTAATCCAGAACAGACTTTGTTTCACTTGATTGAGTAAGGACTAGGACTACTCATTGTATTCCCAAGAATAAGTATTTCTTCTGGTTGTGTTGATTTTCCTTAATATTTGTACATGCCATCCTCAAGTCTAGTAATAACAGGATAAAGTGATAAATAATTTGGAAACCTAAACACTCTAAACAAATTTAAGTATTTTTCCCTTTATTTCAATACACTCTTAGAGGAATTTGCAAGAAGTCACAACCAAATTAGTACACTCCTAATTTGAGACTCTGTTCTGTCTCTCCTTGGTAGAATGAAAAGTATGTAGGTTTAGGAGACACTGAAGCTGCTTTGAAAAACCAACTCTGCCACTTACACCCTGTGTGTTCTTGACCAAGGAATTGACCAGTAGATATATAAGGAGTCCAATGGTTAGAAAATTAGGCGTGGAGTCAAGAATTCACCTCTAGTTTCATATAATAAATAGTTTTATGACTTTGAGCAAGTCACCTCACCTCTATCTCAGTATTTTCAATTTTAAAATAGAGATAATCATAATAAGGATTATTATTATTGTTGAGAGGATTAAATGTAATAATATTAACCTCTGGCTCTCAAATTTCCCATCTGCAAAAATACATGTGTTGAAATAGATGTCCATTAAGGTCCTCTCCAGATCTAAATTTGTGGTGCTGTTGGTCTATCCCTAACTTTTCTCTGTCATGAGATATACAGAACCATTTATAATTGACTTTATTTTGAAAAAGTATTGTGCCACATTTCAGAGTCCCTAAATCAAACTAAGAACACCAAATTTAGGGTGGACATGTGGCCCAGGAGATCAAGAATCTGAAAATTGATCCATAAGGGAAAGCACTGAGAAATATTCATCCTGAGTATAAAAACCTCTTGCCCTTTTCAGGAAATCCAATGTTGCATGTTGCATAATCAAGTCATTTAGTAAACCTAAGAGAAGAGTAGTTCTGATCTTGATACTGGCAAAAGAATTCTCTAGATTAGAAAAATGCTTCCTTCAACTGTTTCCTCCCCTGTAAATGTTTTGTGCAGTTATGTAAAGGAAGAAAATCTCTAAGATCCTAATGACTCTGTACTTTATTTAATCCAGAGGGCACAATTTATCTAGAGTTATCCAAGCAGTGATCTGCAAATTAGAGATGTTGAGTGTCTGTCAAATTATAAATTTACGTTCTCTAAATACAATAAATATTTATACAAAAGTCTACTCTGGCATTATTGACAAAGAATGTGGATATAAGTCTTATTTCCAACCAAAGAGATGAAATCATTGCCAATATAGCCATTCAATATCTTATACTACTTACTCTCCTGTCTCTACTCTTGAAAGGACCTGTAAGTTTATCTTATTAATTTCTGAATCTAAGGTATTTTATTTTTTTTGTTTCTTTTTTTATTAACGCTTTTTATTTGTATAACATATGTATGGGTAGTTCCCCAACATTGATCTTTACAAAGCTTTCCATTACAAATTTTATCCCCAGTCCCCTCCCCTCCCCTAGAGGCAGGAAGTCCACTACATGCTAATAATGTTGAAATGCTTGAGAAGTTATGCAAGAAAAATCCTATCTACAAGAAAAAAAAAGAATCTGAGAAAGGCAACACAATGCAAACAAATGTCAATAGAGATCATGAAAATGTTATGTTGTGGTCCATATTTCATTTCCCTCTCTCTGGGTGTATATGGTTTTCTTCAGTGAACAATTGGAACTGGTTTGAGACAATTCTTGTTGCAGAGAACCATATCCATCAGAAGTGATCATCATGTAATACTGTTGTTGCTGTGTATGATGCTCTCCTGGTTCTGCTCATTTCACTCAGCATCAGTTCATGCAAGTCTCTCCAGGCCTCTCTGAAATCGTCCTGCTGGTCGTTTCTTACAGAGCAATAATATTCCATAACATTCATATACCATAATTTATTCAGCCACTCTCCAATTGATGGGCATCCCTTCAGTTTCCAGTTTCTAGCCACCACAAAAAGGGCCGCCACAAACATTCTTGCACATGTGGGGCCCTTTCCCTCCTCTAAGATCTCTTTGGGATATAGGCCCAGTAGAAACACTGCTGGGTCAAAGGGTATGCACAGTTTGACAACTTTTTGGGCATAGTTCCAAATTGCTCTCCAGAATGGTTGGATCCGTTCACAGTTCCACCAACAATGTATTAGTGTCCCAGTTTTCCCACATCCCCTCCAACATTCATCGTTATCTTTTCCTGTCATTTTAGCCAATCTGACAGGTGTGTAGTGGTACCTCAGAGTTGTCTTAATTTGCATTTCTCTTATCAATAGTGATTTGGAGCAACTTTTCATCTGACTAGAGATGGTTTTAATTTCATCATCTGAAAATTGTCTGTTCATATCCCTTGACCACTTATCTATTGAAGAGTGGCTTGAATTCTTATATATATATGAGACAATTCTCTATAAATTTTAGAAATGAGGCCTTTATCAGAACCATTAAATGTAAAGATGATTTCCCAATTTGATGCTTTCCTCCTAATTTTGTCTGCATTTGTTTTGTTTGTACAGAAACATTTTAACTTAATATAATCAAAATTATCCATCTGGTGTTCAATTAGGAGTTCCAGGTCTTCTTTGGATATAAATTTATTCCATCTCCGCAGGTCTGAGAGATAGATTATATTACCTTCCTCTAACTTGCTTACAAAATCCCTCTTTATATCTAGATCATGAACCCATTTAGATCTTATCTTGGTATGTGGTGTTAGGTATGGGTCAAGCCCTAATTTCTTCCACACTAGTTTCCAATTTTTCCAGCAGTTTTTGCCAAATAGTATTTATCCCAAAAGCTGGGGTCTTTGTGTTTATTGAATACTAGATTGTTAAGGTTATTGCCTAGATTGTCCTGATATCCTATCCTGTGCCACTGATTGACTGCTCTATTTCTTAGTCAGTACCAAACGGTTTTGATGACCGCTGCTTTATAATATAGTTTTAGATCTGGTACAGCAAGGCCACCTTCATCTGCCTTTTTTTTCATTAATCGCCTTGAAATCCTTGACCTTTTGTTCTTCCAAATGAACTTTGCTACTATTTTTTCTAGATCTGTAAAATAATTTTTGGGAGTTTGATTGGTATGGAACTAAATAAGTAGATTAGTTTGGGTAGTATTGTCATTTTTATTATGTTGGCTCTGCCTACCCATGAGCACTTAATATTTTTCCAATTGATTAGGTCTGATTTTATTTGTGTGGAAAGTGTTTTGCAATTTAGTTCGTATAGTTTCTGACTTTTCCTTGGCAGATAGGTTCCCAAATATTTTATCCTATCATCTGCTATTTGGAATGGAATTTCTTTTTGTATCACCTGCTGCTGAACTTTGTTGGTAATATATAAGAATGCTGATGATTTATGTGGATTAATTTTGAATCCTGCAACTTTGCTAAAGTTGTGAATTGTTTCTAGTGGTTTTTTAGTTGAGTCTCTAGGGTTCTCTAAGTATACCATCATGTCATCTGCAAAGAGTGATAATTTGGTTTCTTCATTTCCTACTCTAATTCCTTTTATCTCTTTTTCTTCTCTTATTGCTAAAGCTAACATTTCTAATACAATATTAAATAGTAATGGTGACAGTGGGCAGCCTTGTTTTACTCCTGATCTTATGGGGAATGGTTTTAGTTTGTCTCCATTACATATGATGCTTGCTGATGGTTTTAAATAGATGCTACTGAGCATTTTAAGGAAAAGCCCATTTATTCCTATACTCTCTAGTGTTTTTAATAGGAAAGGGTGTTGGATTTTATCAAAGGCTTTTTCTGCATCTATTGAGATAATCATATGGTTTTTGTTAATTTGGTTATTAATATAATTAATTATGCTGATAATTTTTCTAATATTGAACCAGCCCTGCATCCCTGGTATAAATCCTACTTGGTCATAGTGTACTATCCTGGGGATGACTTTCTGTAATCTCATTGCTAAAATCTTATTTCACATTTTTGCATCAATATTCATTAGGGAAATTGGTCTATAGTTTTCTTTCTCTGTTTTGACCCTACCTGGTTTAGCTATCAGCACCATATCGGTCTCATAGAAGGATTCTGGCAGTATACCTTCTGTCCCTAATTTCTCAAATAGTTTGTGTAGTATTGGAATTAATTGTTCTTTGAATGTTTGGTAGAATTCACATGTAAATCCATCTGGCCCTGGAGATTTTTTCTTAGGGCGTTGGTTAATGGCTTGTTCTATTTCTTTTTCTGATATGGGGCTATTTAAATAATTTATATCCTCTTCTGTTAACCTGGGCAATCTATATTTTTGTAGATATTCCTCCATTTCATTTAGATTATCAAACTTACTGGTATAAAGTTGGGCAAAGTAACTCCTAATTATTGCTCTAATTTCCTCTTCATTGGAGGAAAATTCTCCCTTATCATTCTTGAGACTAATAATTTGATTTTCCTCTTTCCTTTTTCTTATCAAATTAACTAAAGGCTTATCTATTTTGTTGGTTTTTTCATAGAACCAACTCAGTTTTATTTATTAACTCAGTAGTTTTTTTTGTTTTCGATTTTATTAATTTCTCCTACTTTTAGAATTTCCAATTTGGTATTTAATTGATGATTTTTAATTTGTTCTTTTCCTAGTTTTTTAAATAATAAGCCAAATTCATTGATCTTTTCTTTTTCTATTTTATGCAAGTAAGCATTTAGAGATATAAAATTGCCCTTTATAACAGCTTTGGCCGTATCCCACAAATTTTGGTATGGTGTCTCCTTATTGTCATTCTCCTGGATGAAATTATTGATTGTGTCTATGATTTGCTCTTTCACCCATTCATTCTTCAGGATTAGATTATTTGATTTCCAATTACCTTTTGGTTTATTTTCTCCTGGACTTATATTGCATGTGATTTTTATTGCATCATTATCTGAAAAGGATGCATTTACTATTTTTGCCTTTCTGCATTTGATTTTAAGGTTTTTATGCCCTAATATATGGTCAATTTTTGTATATGTTTCATGGACTGCTGAGAAAAAAGTAAACTCTCTACTGTCTCCATTCAACTTTCTCCATAGATCTATCATACCTAACTTTTCTAACAATTGGTTTATCTCCCTAGTTTCTTTCTTGTTTATTTTGTAGTTTGATTTATCTAATTCTGAGAGAGCAAGGTTGAGATCCCCCACTACTATCGTTTGGCTGTCTATTTCTTCTTGCATCTCTCTTAATTTCTCCCCTAGGAATTTGTGTGCTATTGCACTTGGTGCATATATATTTAGTATAGATATTGCTACATTATCTATGGTACACTTTAATAAAATATAGTTTCCTTCCTTATCTCTTTTGATTAGATCTATCTTGGCTTGTACTTGATCTGAGATAAGGATTGCTACCCCTGCTTTTTTTTGTTCACCTGAAGCATAATATTTTCTGCTCCAGCTGTTTACCTTCATTCTATATGTGTCACTATGTTTTAAATGTGTTTCTTGTAGACAACATATTGTGGGATTCTGGTTTTTAATCCAGTCTGCTATCCGCTTCCGCTTTATGGGACAGTTCATCCCATTCACATTCACAGTTAGAATAACTAATTCTTTATTTCCTGCCATCTTATTTACCCAAGTTATGTTTTCCCCTTTCCTTTTCCCTTTCTCCCTTTCCTCCTCCTCAGTACTTTGCTTTTGATGACCCCTCCCCCAAACAATATTCCCCTTTCCTTTCCCCTTCCTCCCTTCCCCCCTCCTCAGTACTTTGCTTTTGATGACCCCCTCCCCCAAACAATACTGCACCCTTTAGATCCCCACCCCCTGTTTTTATTCCTTTCCCCTGATTCTTCTATTTTCCCTTCTATTAGTTTGTCCCTTACTTTTCCTTCTTTTCCTCCCACTTCCCTCTAGCAACAGACAAGTTTCTATGTGAAATCAAATGTCTGATATAAACTTTTAGAGCCCAACCTGATGAGAGTAAGATTTACACAGTGTTCATCTCCCTCCCCTCTTTCTGTCAATTATATTAGGTTTTCTTTGCCTCTTCAAGTGATTTTACCTTGTTTTTACCTCCTTTTTTTAGATCTTATTTTACCACTTTTTCCCTCTTTTCCCCAGTATGACAACATTTTCCCCTCTAGTTCTCTTTTTCATATTATCAAAGTAATATCTAGTTAATTATACCCCCAAACTTTGAGTATCCCCCTAGTAGAAATAAAGTTCTCAAGAGACCTTTCCTTTTTACCTTTTTATGCATCTCTTGAGTTCTGTGTTTGGGTGTCGAATTTTTTGTTCAGATCTGGTCTTTTCATTAGAAATAGGTGAAATTCACCTATATCATTGAATGACCATCTTCTTCCCTAGAGGATAATGCTCATTCTAGCTGGATAGGTTATTCTTGGCTGTAATCCAAGTTCCTTTGCCCTTCGGAATATCTGGTTCCATGCCCTGCGATCCTTCCGTGTGGAAGCTGACAAATCCTGTGTGATTCTAATTATTGAACCTCGGTATTTGAATTGTTTCTTTCTAGCTGCTAGCAGAATCTGTTCCTTGGTGCTATAGTCCTGAAATTTAGCCACGATATTCCTTGGGGTCTTAATTTTGGGGTCTCTTTCAGGAGGTGATCGGTGAATTCTTTCAATGGTGATTTTGCCCTTTGATTCTACAATCTCAGGGCAGTTTTCTTTCAGGATTTCCTGGAAGATAGTGTTTAGATTCTTTTTTTCATCATGGCTTTCAGGAAGTCCAATAATCCTTAGATTGTCTCTCCTAGATCTATTTTCCAAGTCAGTTGTTTTTCCTAGGAGATATTTCATATTTTCTTCTAATTTTTCATTTTTTTTGTTTTTGTTTGACTGATTCTTCAAGTCTTAGTGAGTCATTCACTTGCATTTGTTCAATTCTTATTTTTAAAATGTTGTTTTCTTCAGTTACCTTTTTAAGCTCCTTTTGTAACTGGCCAATTTGTTCATTGCATTCTTTTTCCACTTCACTAATTTTATTTTTTAATAAATTGGTGTCTTTTTCATATCTCTTTCGCAGGGCATCATATCCTTCTTGCAAGATACTGTATCCTTCTTGCACTGATTTCAGTTTATTTTCCGATTTATCCTCCAGCTCTCTTTTGAGGTTCTTTATGCAGTCTTCCAGAAAGGCCTTTTGAAAAGGGGACCAGTGATGGTCCTGGCTGATGTTCTCTGGATTTTTGTCTAAAGGAACCTCTGGCTCTGGGGTCGTTTCTTTGCCTTGATAAAAGCTGTCTATGGTGAGAGCTCTCTTTTGCTTCTTCATCATTTTTTTTTTAAGACAGTGTGGATATCTCTTTAAGGTAGGGAAAAAAAAACAGAGGCAGCAAAAAGCTTTGCCCTGGGGCACTTCGGCGAGTTGACTTAAGGTGCTGGGCCGGTGGGGGCTAGGACTAAGTCCGAATTACTCCTTAAACAAGGCAAGTCTGCCAGAACACCTGCCCCCAATCAGGGCAGAATGTCCCGAGTGCCTCAGATAAACTCCAGGTGTTTGGAATTTGGAGTTTGGAGTTTGGAATTTCTTCCAGGATGAGCTGAGCTGAGTCCCACCCTCACTTCCGGCCTGCACAGTTGTCATCTATTTATCTCTCTGTCTGAGTCCGACTAACCTGATATGAAGTTATCCAGAGAGCTGTGTCCAAATATTTCTGAGTTCGTTGACTTGAAGATCAGTTCAGAGGCTTATTTTATTGTTGATTTGAGAGAAGATCGGAGGAGAGGCAGAAAGTCACCTTTTCACTCCGCCATCTTGGCTTCGCCCCCCCCCCCTCAAGTATATCGAATCTAAGGTATTTTAGCCATAAAGACATGCAATTCTTTATTAAGCAAAACATCTATAAATAGGGTTCTTTGTTCTTTTGCATTCTCTTTTTAAAATTATAGTTCAAAATATTTGTCAGTTTCTGTGTCAAAACTCCCCCCAAAATGTTCTTTTTATTCTGCCTCATTTTCAAGTTAAAAATAAAGACCTAGACAGACAGACAGACAGATAGATAGATGGATGGAGGAAGGGAGGAATGGAGAGATTGAGCAATAGACAAATGGAGGAATAGATAAGATAGAGCATTTATTAAGCACTTACTGTGTGCTGGGTTCTACATCAAGCATTGAGGATGCAAATACAAAGAAGACATGCCTTACCCTAAAGGAATTTATATTTTGGTGAGCAAAGGCAAAGAGGGGAGCTATCAGGGAGTGTAAATGCAGTGGCACAGTTTGGAAGTTAATAAGGAGTTTGATTATAGGCAGGTGAAACTAAAAGTTAAATTGTAAAAGCCTTGTGTCAAAAAAAAAATCACAGCTTTTACTTAGGATAGGAAAAAATCTCAATAATTTGAACTTTAAAAGGGGGGAGCCAATATGAATAGGGAGAGAGTCCAATTTGTAGGATTTTAGATGTTAATTTATTATTTGAGAAGCAAGGTAGACTTGAATAAAACATTGGTTTGGAGTCAGAGAATAGAGATTAAGATACAACTTTAATGCACACCACCTACATGAAAAGTCAATTGAGCCTCAATTACTATAAAATGGGAATACTCATATCTATATTAATCACCACATGTTTTTGAAGAACAAAAGAAAAAGAAAACAAGTGAATGTGAATTAGAATCATTAAAATTCAGAGCCAGAAGAACTGCTTATATCCTAGCTATCAAATTTTACAGATGAGGAAACAGTCATATAGTCTTTTAGATTCTAAACTTTACTGAATTGCTAAGATCTTTCAGACTCCCCTCTCCACTGTATCACTTATCCTACCTACATAACATGAAATAAGGCACTCTGAGCCTTAGTTTCCATATGTAATACATGTGTGTATAAATATGTATGCAACATATACCTGTATCTATATAAAATCTAAATATTTGTAATTAAAATATATTTAAAGAACAGATAGTCTCCAAGGATCTGTACAACTATAAATCCTATGAATCTGCTTTCAAGCATATATATTACATTTTTCTCTTTTACTCTTCCCCACCTTGGGGCATGCTCAACCAGCAATGCAAAATTATCACACAGAAACTTGGGGTGTGCTTGCCTCTAGTCATTAATTCAATGATCCCAAGCACACAAACTATCTCCTGTCTCTTTTCATATCAACATGTACACTTGGTTAGTCTTCTAGTCATAAATGACTGAGATGCTAGCATTGTAGAATGGTTAAGAGTCTTCTGACTAGCTGAGTACTCAGAAAGACTGATCATAAATAAAACAATGAGCTAGAACTGACATTTAAACAGAGGATCTTTCTCCTCTTCCCCTGAGGATTTTGAATGAACAGGCCAGCTGCCAAGTAGAAAAGAAATATGAAGACGCTCTATTCCTTCACCACTGACCATGAATTCACAGAACTTCTGTCTCTTGTCTTGTGCTTTTTCTTTCCCGATTTTAGGATGATTGAGGATTTAGGATGATACTGAGATTGAAGACTTAGATACCTAATAAGATCAAGTGATTGATCAAAGCCATCCAAAGTCCCACTGATAGTAGTAGACTGGAACTTGTGGCAACAAACTCTACATCTGGTGAGGAGCCAACCCCAAAATCTACTGACCTACTTAATCCAACCCATAAGTGGACTGATCCATAAGTCAAGACACAACCTGGAAGGAATTGTCCCAGCTAAACATGAGAGCTCCTTGGCCACTGCAAAGAGTACTGCCTAAAGTAAACTTGGGGATGACTAATCTACAAAAGACTAGGATTTATGGAACTAGGAATCATAAATTACTAACCAGTTTCATATATTCTCTGTTTGTATACCTGACCTCCTATGTACTTTTTTTTGAGCCTACTATCTATCCCCAAACTCTGCAGAAGGGAGAGTGTGCCTTTGGATGGATTTAAAAAAATGGTGGATGTTTTGTAACTTTGGTTCTTACTCTACATTCTCATTAAATATTCTCTTGCAAAAGTTAATTGATATCAATTAGTATATTGATATTGGAGAATACACCAGTAAGGGATCATGAGCAACAATATCTGAAGCTTCTCTGCCACTTCAGGATTTCTCATTGACACAATCCTGAGGAGGGAGACATAGCTAATTACCCTCTGGAGACCCAATACATTTGTACCAGTAAGAATTAGGAAAGTAATTTGAGCTGGGGTTCTACATAACTTGAAATATACCAATCAAATAATAGATCACCCATAGTTATAATTTTTTTAATTGCCTAGCTTTGGTCTTTGGAGCTTTGTTTTAATGAGCAGATAAGAATGGATTGTAATTAGCATATCAATTGTACATAAATGTTGCAAGGTTATAAGGTGCTTGAATAGTTTGTAATTTTATTTTTTTTTAGCTTATAATTTTAAACAGGGTAAATTATTATAATCTTCCAAGACTTTTTTTGCTTTTATAAATCTTTTTCTTTTCCTCATAAATACTAACTATTCAGTCATTTTGGGAAAGCAATTTAATAATTTTCTTTTTAAAAATATGAATGAAAAGGTACTACAATTTCCTTTAAAGTAGGGTGGTGTAAAGAAAGGAGAAATGAAGCTGGAGATAACCTCCCTTCTTGTGCTAGTTCAATCATTATGTGATCTTGAACAAATCTCTTTTCCTCTCAAGATTAGTTTCCTCATCTGTAAAATGGATGGGTTAGACTAGGTGAACTCTCAAATATCTTTTAGATGTATGATTGTGTCATTAAGTATATATGTATGTATCAATCTATCTATCTATCTATCTATATATATATATATTACTATGAAAGATATTTTTATTATTGATATACAGGGAAAATAGGAAAATATTGCTCAATTTAAAAGCAGCAATAAAATATGTCCACATTAAAAAAGTCTTCTATAGCCTCCGCCAGTGACTTCCATATTCAATTTTCTTAGTTTATATTTCTAAACAACATTTTTTCTTATGCCCACATTACCAAGTTTAGCTAGATGACTGCAAATCAAACTGTGTTCTCTTTGCTTCCAGCCACTAACACTGAAAATAAAAATTCTGAAGTTCAAATTTTGCTGACACTTTTACACAAAATATATGAGGCAGACAAGAAAGCCTCCTGCTTCTCCCACTATGAAGAGCTCTGTAATATTGAGAGCAAAGCAAATGTTTGTTTGTGGCTAAACAAAGCAAATAGGAATGGGAAGTACTACAGAACACACAAATTGTGTTTGAGATTTTGCCTCCTCCACCAATTTTGGTCTTACCAGTCTATCTCACTGTTTCTTGGGGAAAAAATATTCATCTTCATCTTAAAAACTGAAACATACACATGTTATGTTTAATATAAGACATTGAAATTCCTCTTTATAGTATCCTTGTTTTATTTAAAAAATGGGTTAAGAAGTTAACCCATTAATGTTTTTAATTTAGATCAGTTTATTTGATTTGTCATTTCATGAAAGAATATATTAATAGGAAACCCTTAATCAACAAATGTTTATTAAATACTTACATTGTGGTAGGTACTGTGGATACAAAGATAAAAATAAAGCAGTCTGAATCTTCAAGAAGTTTATATTCTATAAGTTAGAACAGGATCCAGAAATTTTTTTTATTATTTTGTTTTAGGGGGATAATGTCAGGAAAGGTTTAGAACATTTGATCCAGAGAAGACAACCATGAATGAACCACTATCATGTTGGATCTTGGTTTTCTATAGGCAGCTTAAGAATACTGATTTTTCCCTGTCTCACATTCTGAATCTCCAAAAAGACAAAGAGGATGATATAAAGTAATGTGAAGAATGAATTTTGCTTCCTTGATTGCAGGACTTAACTAACTCTACATCTGCATTCATTAAAACATACCTTCCTCCCAATAATTATAAAGAATAATTGTCCATAAAATTAAAATAAAATTATAAAAATATAGTCAGACTCTTTTACTTTAATCAGATTGATTCAAAAGAGTTAAAAAACAAACAAGCAAAAAGTGACAATACATTGTAGGAGATAGGAAAAATAATTCCTCTATGGGGCATATATCATATAACCTTACAGAGGTCAAATACAGAGGAAAAGGTTAGAAGTCTAAAAATATATTTTTAATATCAAAACAAACAATGCCTATGAATATTGTAAGAACTGCTCATTTGAGATATAGCTAAATAAATTGTGGGACACAAGTGTAAAAGAATATTATTATTATAAAAGGAACAAAAGAGAATTTCAGAGAAATTGAGAAGACATGTATGAACATATACACAATTAGGGAAGCAAAACTAAGACAAAGTAGCCATGGCAATGTAAAGGAAAACAACATTAAAACCATTAGAATCCACATCTATGAAATTATCAATCTTTATTCCAGAGTGCTGACAATGAAGTATAATATCCTTCTCTTTAAAGAAAGGTGAAAACCTATTCAAAATACTGCATACATATTACTAACAAGTAATAGTACATTTATTGGAATTGTTTATTTTTGCTTTGCCATTTCTTTTTGTTAAAAGGGAAGGTTCTGGGTTGTGTGATTAGAAAGTGAATAGTGCTTAATAGAGTAATTGTAGCACTTAAAAGTCTTCAATCCAGAGAAAGTAATTGGTTGGGATCTTCCTTTCCAACTCCCATCTCATTCCATTCCCATCCCCTACTAGTTTAGAATGGTGATGGCCTGAAGGCAGACAAGCCTTAGAATGGTAGCTAGCTAAGAAATAGCTGCATATGGCAAAAACAAGAAATAAAGCTGAGACTCACTGCAAGGGAAGGGGGTTTCTCCGGCCAGAAAAAGAACGTCTTGATATTCTGCTTATTGGCTTTGCAATAGAGATTATCAAAGGAACTCCATGGACAGCATGATTTAGGTATAACACTGAGCAGGGAGTAAAGTAAAAGGAAAACAAACCTGGTGGTGAGAGAGACAGAGAAAGAGAAAAACAGAGACAGAGATAAAAAGAGAGATGGAGATAGAGACAAAGAGACACACACAGAGAGAAAGACAGAGAGACAAAGGGAGGGAGACAGAGATAAAGAGACACAGAGAGAGGAGGAGACAGAGATAGAGATGGACAGAAAGATAGTGAGAGGCAAAGAGATAGAGATAGAGACAGAAAGAGACAGTGACAGACAGACAGACACACACACACACACACAGAAAGAGAGAGAGAGAGAGAGAGAGAGAGAGAGAGAGAGAGAGAGAAGGAGGCAGGGAGACAGGGAAACAGGGATGAGAGATACAGTTTCCTGAAAAGTAACTGGATATTTTTTTCATTCTCTGACACAAAGTTTACATGTGAAAAGAGATGTATATGACCTGGTTCATATGGTTTTTTGAATTAAATGCTTAAATAATTTATTCCATTTGTCACACAGTTGATCAACTGAAGTATGTGGTCATTAAAGTAATTAGTCAAAACATCTCAAAATAGTAACATAGTTACTCTGCTTGTGTCTTCTTTTGTACTTCTTTATATCATTGAAAAGATAGTTCTTTGACACATATAATGAAAAGTGGGAAATCACAGAAAACCAGCATGGGTTAATCAGACCATGTCCGAATAGACTTATTTTCTTCTTTGTTAGAGTTGCTAGATGTTATACCATAACTTGTTTAGCTATTCTCCAATAAAACAATAGTCCTTTAGTTTTCCACATTTTTACTTTTATGAGAAGAGCAGCTGTAATTTTTCAAAAGATTTATTGAAATGTTTTATTACTGTTTCTTTATAAAGTAAAAAAAAATGCTAGTAAACTAGAAATTAAATGACCTCTTCTGAAAACCCATGAACATTCCACAGCTCTAGCCTTTTCCCCACCTTTATATTTTTAGTGTTTTTAATTAACAGAAATTTAAAAAAAGAAATTAATAGCAATAATTTACTTTCTTTCCTAATTCCTTTATTGTCTATGTTCAAGAATGTAAAGGCCCAATTCTGGACCCCTACATTCATGACCTTTCTGTGAGGAAGTGGCTAACATGTTTCATCACTGGTTCCCTGGAATTGTGAATGATAAATACATTGATTATAGTTTTTAGCTTTTGGGTTTAGATGTATACTTTTAATAAAATTTAAAAAGAAATGTCTGTGTGTATGTGTACAAAGTAGTTTTAATTTTTTCTTTTGTCAAGGATGTTTATATATTATTAACCAAATGGTTTTATATATTTTTGTTTTTAATATTGTTATAGAATTTGTTTTCCTAATATTGATATTTTCTTTCATCTCTGTTATGAATCTATCTTGCAAATGGTAAATAAAATTTTTGAATAACAAACTTTTTGTCAGTATAGCATTGGAAATTTTGAATCCATATTATGAATGATATTGGCATATAATTTTTATTTGAGTTATTCTTTCCTGGTTTAGGAAGTAGAAAAATATTTGTCCTATAAAAGGAGTTTGATTGTCTTTTTCTCAATTTTTAATAATACTGCTTGGAATATAGATATTAAATATTATTTAAATTTTTGGTAAAATTTTCCTATGAATCTAATTAAAATAATATATGTGCATATATGTAATTTTAGATATATTTCAAATAGATTTATAGCAAAGTTTTGAATGTAAATATACATTTTTTTCTTTTTTTGATGATTTTTTCTTTTCTTTGGTGATTATATCTTCTTTTTATTTTAGTGATTTTATTTTCCTCTTTTTTACTTAAGTCTACTAAAGATTTATTTATTTTTGCTAATGTTTCAGAGAAGCGCAGCTTTTAATTTATTTAACAGTTTTATAGACTTTTTGTTTTTTAATTTTCTGTATCTGATTTAATTTTCAAAACTTCCTCTTTTAGAATTGAATAGGATTTTTTAAAGTGTTGATTTTTCAGGTTTTCTAAATTGCTTGGTCTACTAGTTAAATAGGCAATGAGCATTCGTTAAGCCCCTGCAATATGTCAAACCCTTTGCTAAAATGTTGGGGATACAAAGAAGCCTCATCCCTTCACCACCACCACTACCACCAATAACAAAAAATAAACAAACAAACAAAAAACATACCCAATACACTCATTGCTCACAGCCAAATGAGGGAGAAAAATAAACAAACAAAATACTATGCACAAACATGATGTATAAATTGGGAATAATAATCTCAGAACAAAGGTTACTAAAATTAAGGAGAACTGGAAAAGGCTTCTTGTAGAAGACAGGATTTTTTCTATAACTTGAATAAACTAGGGAAGCCAGGAAGCAGAAAAGGAGAAAATTCTAGGCATGGTTAAGAGGCAATGAAAATGCTCTGATGGAATGTTATGTGCAAAGAACAGCAAGTGATCACAGTTAAATTTATTAATTGTCTCCTTTTCCATTTTCTTAATGAATATTCTTGTTCATATAATTTTTACCTTAAGGATTACTTTATATGAATCCCAGAAAATTTGATATGCTCTGCAATAACTATCATTCTGCTGAAATATTTATTATTTTTATTTTATTTAATTTATATTATTTTAGGACTTTTTGACTTAAGAATTACATAGGATATTGTTACAGAATTTATGTTTGTCAGTACATATTGTTTGTATTTTGATATGTTCAGGAAAAGATGCATGTAGTTCTTTTTGTCTTTTTACATTTTATTTATAATTAGCACTATGTGAAATGGTCTTTTTTGGGTAAATATATCATATGCAACTGGTATACATACACAGACACACACACATACATATATATATATATATATGTATATATATATATGCATGTGAATGTCTCAGTGTATATATATTTATATGTAGATATAACTTTCTTATAGATAGATATACCCATACATGTTCCCCCTTCAGCAGATACTAAAGTTCTTTCTACTGTGACAAATTACTTTTATTTTTTCAACAAATAATTTTTGACAACTCTCTATTGCTCCCAGTACCTATGCCATTGAACAAAATAAAGAACAATAAAGCTTTGTAGTTTGGCAAAAATTTCCTACATTAGTCATACTTAAAAAAATGGATTTCCCTTTCCAACCTTTAAACTCATCAGCTCTCTGTCAGGAAGTGAGTGGCATGTTTCATCATCATTCTGTTAACCATGTCATTTATCATTGTATTGATTAGAATTTGGTTTTCAAAATTGTTTTTCTCTGTCTTGTTATTGTTGATTACATTATGCCGCTATCAGGGCTAACTTTGACTTGAATTAATTCAAAGAGTATTTTCTGGCTTTCTCTAAAATTACCCATTTAATCCCTTTACGCATAGTTCTAAACTGTATTCCAGAATTACTGGAATAATTCATAGTTCACACACACACACACACACACACACACACAAAACAAAAAAAACAAAAAACAAAAAACAAACAAAAAACCCTTTAGTATACCTGGTTTTCCATAGACCCTCCAACATATAGCATTTTCCTCCTTTGTTATCTTTGCCAATGTAATAAGTTTGATATATCTCAGAGTTATTTTGCATTATATTTAACTAATAATTAGTGGTTTAGAACTTTTTTATTATTGTTGATGGAAAGGATTTTTTCTTTTGAAGATTGCTTTTTAAAAGCAAATCACTAAGATCAAAAATGAAAAAGTTAAATTTACCACCAATGACAAAGAAATTAAAACAATAATTAGGAGCTATTTTGCCCAACTGTATGGCAGCACATTTGACATTCTAATCATAATAGAGGAATATTTACAAAAATATAAATTGTCCAAGTTAACAGAAGAGAAAATAAATTATTTAAATAGTCTCATTTTAGAAAAAAGAAATTGAACAGTCATTAATGAATTCCCTAAGAACATGGTCAGATGAAATCTACTAAACATTTAAAGAACAATAAATTCCAATACTATGTAAACTATTTTGAAAAATAGGGAAAGAAGGAGCTCTACAAATTTCTTCTACAACACAAATATATCACCTGAACCAGGAAGAGCCAAAACAGAGAAAGAAAATTACAGACTAATCTCCCTAATGAATATTGATGCAAAAAATTTGAAATAAAATATTAGCAGAGATTATAGCAATTTATCAGCAGAATAATACACCATGACCAAGTAGGATTTATACCAGGAATACAGGGCTGGTTCAACATCAGGAAAACTGTTACCATAATTGACCATATTAATAACAAAATCAAAAAAATCATATGATAATCTCAATAGATGCAGAAGAAGCTTTTGAAAAAATAAAGTACTTGTTTCTACTAAAAACACTCAGGAGCATAGGGATAAAGAAAGCTTTCCTTAAAGTAATAAGCAATATCTATGTAAAACCTATAATAAGTATTATTGGTAATGAAGAGAAGTTGGACACATTCCCAATAAGATCAGGGGTGAAATAAAGAAGCCCATTATCACCATTCTTATTCAACATTTTACTAGAAATGTTGACTTTAGCAATAAGAAAAGAAAAAGAAATTAAAGGAATTAGAACAGACAATGAGCAAATGAAATTGTCACTCTTTGCAGATGATATGATGGTATACTTAAAGAATCCTAGAAAATCATCCAAGTACCTACTAGATACAATTCACAGCTTTAGCAAAGTTGCAGAATATAAAATAAACCCACACAAATCATCAGCATTTCTATGTAATACTGACAAATTCCATCAGCAAGATATAGAAGGAGAAATTCCATTTAAAATTATTGTAGAAAAATAAAATACTTGGCATCTACCTGCCAAGACAAACCCAAGAAATTTATCAGCGTAATTACAAAACACTTCTCACGCAAGTAAAGTCACATTTAAACAATTGAAAAAATAACAATTGTTCATGGTTGGATTGAGCTAATATAATAAGAATAACAATTCTGCCTAAATTGGCCTACTTGTTCAATAATATACCAAGCAAACTACCAAAACATTAATTTATAGAACTAGAAAAAATAAATTCATCTGAAAGAACAAAAGGTCAAGAATATCAAGGGAATTAAATGAAAAAAAATACAAAGGATGATTGCTTACCATTACCAAACCTAAAACTATCTTATGAAGCAACAGTAATCAGAACTATTTGATACTGGTTAAGAAATATACTGATGTATCTGTGGAATAGATTAGATACATATGACACAATAATCAAAGCTTATAGCAATCTAGTATTTGATAAACTCTCAAACTCCAAGTTCTGCAATAAGAACTAACTATTTGATAAAAATTGCTGGAAAAACTGGAAAATAATATATCATGAACCTATATCTCACACCTCATAACAAAGTAAGTTCAAAATGGATACATGATTTGGACATAAAGGATGATACCATAAACAAATTAGTAAAACAAGAGTTAATTTACCTGTTGGATCTTTGGAGAAGGGAGGAATTTATGATCATAGAAGAACTAGAGAACATTATGAAAGTTACAATGGGGGCGGAGCCAAGATGGCAAACTGCAGACAGCGTCCTCTGTGAGCTCTTGAGACCTTCCCTCAAACCCAGACAAATTGAGCCTCCAAACTGGTTTTGGAGTGTGGGCTCCACCAAACACTTGGACTACAACACACTTCTATCAAATATCTACTTTGAAAGAACTTCTGAGGTCAGTTTTAGATGGGCAGGGGATCTAGCAGCTCCCAGTGCTCAGATGCCAGGGCGCAGCCAGGGTGCAAGTCTGGGGCTGGGAGGGACCAGAATATTTTAGGCTGCCAGGAAGTCCCTGGGAGACGCTTGGGCCACTTTGCTCTGCTTTCGGGCAGGTGCTTTGGCAGTTCTATTTTGGGTGGATTGAGAGAAGCTGAAAGTGTGGTCCTAGTGCGGATCTAGCCAGATTAACCCCAGACCGGAAGTCAACTTGGCAAATTGTCCCAGGGCAAATTGAAATCCCTGCTGCTGCTGCAGAATTCCCTGCTGGTGACTGATAACTCTGCTGAAAATCATGAGCAAGAAAAAGAGAGTTCTCACCTTAGACAGCATTTACAGAGAGAAACTACAGAAGTCCCCAGATCCTGAGATTCTGAAAACAATCCCAGATAAAGCCACAGGGGTGGACTTAAGCTGGTCTCCCTTTCAGAAGGCTTACCTGGAAGATTGCATAAAGAATCTCAAAAGAGAGCTGGAAGAAGATTGGGGAAATAAATTGAGAGCAGTGCAAGAAGGAAATATCGCCCTGCAACAGAGATGTGAAAAATTGGAAAATAAGTCTGGTGAATTGGAAAAAGACAACAATTCACTGAAAAACAAAATTAGTGAATTGGAAAAAGATAACAATTCACTGAAAAACAAATTAGTGAATTGGAAAAAGACAAAAATTCACTGAAAAACAAAATTAGTGAATTGGAAAAAGACAACAATTCACTGAAAAACAAAATTGGCAAAATGGCAAAAGAATGCAATGAACCAAAAAATTCAATTGGCCAGTTACAAAAGGAGCTAAAAAAGATAGCTGAAGGAAATAATACCTTAAAAATTAAAATTGAACAAATTGAAATGAATGACTCAATAAGACTTCAAGAATCAGTCAAACAAAAACAAAAAAATGAAAAAATAGAAGAAAATATGAAATATCTCCTAGGAAAAACAACTGACTTGGAAAACAGATCCAGGAGAGACAATCTAAAGATTATCGGACTCCCTGAAAGTCATGATGAAAAAAAGAACCTTGATGCTATCTTCCAGGAAATCATGAAAGAGGAAATCAAGAAAGAGCTGATGTTTTAGAATCAGAAGGCAAAGTTGGCATTGAAAGAATCCACCGATCACCTCCTGAAAGAGACCCCAAAATTAAAACCCCAAGGAATATTGTGGCCAAATTTCAGGACTATTGCACCAAGGAAAGGATATTACAAGCAGCTAGAAAGAAACAGTTCAAATACTGAGGAACTGTAATTAGAATTACACAAGATCTGTCAGCTTCCACATTAAAGGATCGAAGGGCCTGGCATCAGATATTCCAAAAGGAAAAAGAACTTGGATTACAGCCAAGAATCAGTTATCCAGCTAGAATGAGCATCATCTTCCCGGAAGAAGATGGTCATTCAATGATACAGGAGAATTTCACCTATTTCTAATGAAAAGACCAGATCTGAACAAAAAATTTGACCTCCAAATGCAGAACTCAAGAGAAGCATAAAAAGGTAAAAAGGAAAGAACTCTTGAGAACTATATTTCTATTATAGGTATCGTTAAAGAATGGGGATATAATTTGATTTTTCTTTGATAATAATGGAAAAGAAATTAGAGGTGGAAGGTATACCATACTGAAAAGAAAAAAGGGGGGGAGGAGGCAAAATAAAGTAAAAATAAAGGAGGTAAATAAGGCAAAATCTCATAAAGAGATATAGAAGATCTAATATAATTGAGGGAAAGTAGAGAGAGCGATGAGTATTGTGCAAACCTTACTCTCAATAGATTGGACTCTAAGAGAGTATATCAGACCCATTTGGCTTCAAAGAAAGGCCTGACCCTCCTTGTGGGAAGGTGGGAGGGAAAGGAGGAAAGGAAAGGGATAGAATAATAGAAGGATTAGGGGAAAGGTATAAAAGGGAGGGAGGGATTCCAAAGTGGGGAGGACTGTTGGTGGGAGGTGGTCATCAAAAATAAAATACTGGGGAGGGGAAAAGGAAG
Organism: Myrmecobius fasciatus; assembly: GCA_023553655.1. Taxonomy (NCBI): domain Eukaryota; kingdom Metazoa; phylum Chordata; class Mammalia; order Dasyuromorphia; family Myrmecobiidae; genus Myrmecobius; species Myrmecobius fasciatus. Next base: position 17,430 of record JAJPUD010013187.1, on the reverse strand, counting down.
AGAGGGGAAAGGGAAGAGAAAATCATAACTCTGGGTAAATAAGATGGCAGAAAATACAGATATAGTTATTCTAACTGTGAATGTGAATGGGATGAACTCTCCCATAAAACGGAACCGGGTAGCAGACTGGATTAAAAGCCAAAATCCTACAATATGTTGTTTACAAGAAACACATCTAAAACAGAGAGATACATACACAGTGAAGGTAAAGGGCTGGAGCAGAATCTTCTGTGCTTCAGGTGAACAAAGAAAGGCAGGGGTAGCAATCCTTATCTCGGATCAAGTCAAAACAAAAATAGATCTAATTAAAAGAGATAAGGAAGGAAACTATATTTTACTAAAGGGTACCATAGACAATGAAGTGGTATCAATACTAAACATATATGCACCAAGTGGTATAGCATTCAAATTCCTAGAGGAGAAATTAACAGTGATGCAAGGAGAAATAGACAGTAATACTATACTAGTGGGGGATCTCAACCTTGCTCTCTCAGAATTAGATAAATCAAATCACAAAATCAATAAGAAAGAAGTTAGGGAGGTAAACAAAAGGCTAGAAAAGTTAGGTATGATAGATCTCTGGAGGAAATTGAATGGTGATAGAAGGGAGTATACTTTTTTCTCAGGGGTTCATGGAACTTATAAAATTGATCATGTGTTAGAGCATAAAAACCTCAAAATCAAATGCAGAAAAGAAGAAATAGTAAACTCATCCTTCTCAGATCATGATGCAATAAAACTCACATGTAATATGAGGCCAGGAGAAAATAGACCACAAGTTAATTGGAAATTAAATAATCTAATCCTATAGAATGAATGGGTGAAAGAGCAAATCATAGACACAATCAATAATTTCATCCAGGAGAAGGACAATAGTGAGACAACATAAAAAATTTTGTGGGACACGGCTAAAGCGGTTATAAGGGGTAATTTTATATCTCTAGATGCTTACTTGCATAAAACAGAGAA
>JAJPUD010013187.1:669-11461 GCA_023553655.1 Myrmecobius fasciatus | reverse complement strand
ATAGGATAGAATCACAAGACAAACTAGGCAATAACTATAGCAATTTAGTCTTTGATAAACCCAAAGACCCCAGCTTCTGGGATAAGTGCTCACTATTTGACAAAAACTGCTGGGAAAATTGGAAACTAGTGTGGAAGAAAATAGGGCTTGACCCACATCTAACACCACATACCAAGATAAGATCTAAATGGGTTCATGATCTGGATATAAAGAGTGATACTACATTTGTAATGGAGACAAACTAGAACCATTCCCAATAAGATCAGGAGTGAAACAAGGCTGTCCACTATCACCATTACTATTTAATATTGCATTAGAAATGTTAGCTTTGGTAATAAGAGAAGAAAAAGAGGTAAAAGGAATTAGAGTATGTAATGAAGAAACCAAATTATCACTCTTTGCAGATGACATGATGCTATACTTAGAGAACCCTAGAGACTCAACTAAAAAGCTACTAGAAACAATTCACAACTTTAGTAAAGTTGCAGGATTCAAAATAAATCCACATAAATCATCAGCATTTTTATATATTACCAACAAAGTTCAGCAGCAAGAGATAGAAAAAGAAATTCCACTCAGAATAACAGATGATAGCATAAAATATTTGGGAATCTCTCTGCCAAGAAAATGTCAGAAACTATATGAACTAAACTACAAAACACTTTCCACACAAATAAAATCAGACCTAGTCAATTGGAAAAACATTAAGTGCTCATGGGTAGGCCGAGCGAATATAATAAAAATGACAATACTACCCAAACTAATTTACTTATTTAATGCCATACCAATCAAACTCCCGAGAAATTATTTTACAGATCTAGAAAAAATAGTAGTAAAGTTCATTTGGAAGAAGAAAGGTCAAGGATTTCAAGGGAATTAATGAAAAAAAAGACAGATGAAGGTGGCCTTACTGTACCAGATATAAAACTATATTATAAAGCAGCAGTCATCAAAACCATTTGGTACTGGCTGAGAAATAGAGCAGTCGATCAATGGCATAGAATAGGATATCAGGACAAGCTAGGTAATAACATTAGCAATTTAGTGTTTGATAAACCCAAAGACCCCAGCTTTTGGGATAGGTACTCACTATTCAGCAAAAACTGCTGGGATAATTGGAAACTAGTGTGGAAGAAACTAAGGCTGGACCCACACCTAACACCACACACCAAGATAAGATCTAAATGGGTTCATGACCTAGATATAAAGAGTGATGTTATAACTAAATTAGAGGAACATAGGATAGTTTACCTCTCAGACCTGTGGAGATGGAATAAATTTATGTCCAGGGAAGATCTGAAACTCTTAATTGAACACCAGATAGATAATTTTGATTATATTAAGTGAAAAAGGTTTTGTACAAACAAAACTAATGCAGACAAGATTAGGAGGGAAACAATAAATTGGGAAATCATCTTTACATTTAAGGGTTCTGATAAAGGCCTTATTTCTAAAATATATAGAGAATTGTGTCATATTTATAAGAATTCAAGCTACTCTCCAATTGATAAATGATCAAATGATATGAACAATTTTCAGATGATGAAATTAAAACTATTTATAGTCATATGAAAAGGTGCTTCAAATCACTATTGATCAGAGAAATGCAAATTAAGACAACTCTGAGGTACCACTACACACCTGTCAGATTGGCTAAAATGACAGGCAAAGTTAATGATGAATGTTGGAGGGGATGTGGGAGGGCTGGGACACTGATGCATTGTTGGTGGAGCTGTGAACGGATCCAACCATTCTGGAGAGCAATTTGAAGCTATGCTCAAAAAGTTATCAAACTGTGCATGACCTTTGATCCAGCAGTGTTTCTATTGTGCTTATATCCCAGAGAAATCATAAAAGAAGGAAAGGGCCCCACATGTGCAAGAATGTTTGTGGCAGCTCTTTTTGTTGTGGCTAGAAACTGGAAACTGAGTAGATGCCCATCAATTGGAGAGTGCCTGAATAAATTATGGTATATGAAAGTTATGGAATATTATTGCTCTGTAAGAAACGACCAAGAGGATGATTTCAGAGAGGCCTGGAGAGACTTGCATGAACTGATGCTGAGTGAGATGAGCAGAACCAGGAGATCGTTGTAAACTGCAACAACAATACTATATGAGGATCAGTTATAATGGGCATGACTCTCTTCAACAATGAAATGCTTCAAACCAATTACAGTTGTGCAGTGAAGAAGGCCATATACACTCAGAGTGAGGGATGTGAAATGTGGACCACAACATAACATTTTCATGTTCTCTATTGATGTTTGCTTGCATTGTATTTCCTTTATCGATGTATAGTTACTTATAGATACCATTTTTCCTGAACAGAAAAATGATGTGTGGCAATAACTATACATATATTCGACTTAAGTATTCTAACATAATTATCATGTAGTGGATATCCTGCTATCTAGGGGGGGGGGGGGGAGGAGGGGGGGGGGAAATTTGTAACAGAAAGCTTTGTAAGGGTTAATGTTTAGTAATTACCCATACATATGTTTTGCAAATAAAAAGTATTAATAATAAAATTTAAAAAAAGAAAATTCTAAATGGGGTCATGAAGAGTCAAATACAAGTGAAATGACTGAACAATAACAAAAATGTATAGGGCTTTAGGAATGTAGCTGTTAGGAGAAATTTTTCTTTTAATAATATGTTAAATTCATATTGGCAAAGTGCTGCTACTACAGTGTTTTGGCTACTACGTTTAAATAGCCCTTTATAGAGAGATGTAATAATGTTTGTTGAGCTGATACTCTTTGTGATCCAGGAATCTATTTTTTAAGATGCAGTTAGTTTTAGGACATGTGACACATGATAAAAGGAATAAAAATGAAAAGCTTCACAACAACAACAAGAACAAAAGAGTGATACTATAAGTAAATTAGAGGAATGTAATATAGTTTACCTCTCAGACCTATGGAGATGGAATAAATTTATGTCCAAAGAAGTACTAGAACTCTTAATTGAAAACCAGATAGATGACTTTGACTATATTGTTAAAAAGTTTTTGTACAAACAAAACCAATACAGTCAAGATCAGGAGGGAAGTAATAAATTGGGAAATCATCTTTACATTTAAGGGTTCTGATAAAGGCCTCATCTCTAAAATATATAAAGAATTGTCTCATATTTATAAAAATTCAAGCCATTCTCCAATCGATAAATGGTCAAAGGATATGAACAGACAATTTTCAGAGGATGAAATTAAAACTATTTCTAGTCATATGAAAAGGTGCTCCAAATCACTATTGATCAGAGAAATGCAAATCAAGACAACCCTGAGGTACCACTACACACCTGTCAGATTGGCTAAAATGAGAGAAAAAATTAATGATGAATGTTGGAGGGGATGTGGGATGGCTGGGACACTGATGCATTGTTGGTGGAGCTGTGAACGGATACAGCCATTTTGGAGAGCAATTTGGAACTATGCTCAAAAAGTTATCAAACTGTGCATACCTTTTGACCAAGCAGCATTTCTATTGGGCCTATATCCCAAAGAAATCATAAAGGAAGGAAAGGGCCCCACATGTGCAAGAATGTTTGTGGCAGCCCTTTTTGTAGTGGCTAGAAACTGGAAACTGAATAGATGACCTTCAATTGGAGAATGGCTGAATAAATTATGGTATATGAGTATTATAGAATATTATTGTTCTGTAAGAAATGACCAGCAGGACGATTTCAGAGAGGCCTGGAGAGACTTGCATGAACTGATGCTGAGTGAAATGAGCAGAACCAGGAGATCATTATATACAGCAACAACAATACTATATGACGATCAATTCTGATGGACATGGCTCCCTTCAACAATGAAATGTTTCAAACCACTTCCAATTGTTCAGTGAAGAAAGCCATATACACCCAGAGAGAGGGATGTGAAATGTGGACCACAACATAACATTCCCATACTGTTGATTGATGTTTGCTTACATTGTGTTTCCTTTATCTTATGTCTTTTGTATAGATACAATTTTTCTTGCCCAACCATAAGTTTGGAAATATGTATACATATATTTGATTTGCCAAGTATTTTAACATAATTAACATGTAGTGGATATCCTGCCATCTAGGGGAGGGGTGGGGAGTTGGGGGGAAAAATATGTAACAAAAAGCTATGTAAAGGTTAATGTTGAAGAATTACCCACACATATGTTATGCAAATAAAATTTAAAAAAAGATTAGAATGTGAATAAGATTCCCCCTACCTTAATAGGACAAGTGGTACCTTACCTCTTTCCAGCTTTTATTCATATGCCCACTGCTTGTTATGTAACTGGTACTTAATGAAGACTTATTGAAATATGGAATTGAAAACATTTTTTTAAATTTTATATAACAAAATTTGACCATTTTATCTTTTGGGATCCTCTATATGATACATACATTGCTTTTTGTTTGTTTTTGCTTATCACATTTATAATCTACTATGTCTTAACTATATAACTATGAAATGATAATAAATACCTATGTCACTTTAAGGTTTGTAGAGTACTTTATAAATGTTATGTAATTTTATCCTTATAGGAATCTTGTACAGTAAGTGCTATTATTATTCAAATATTACAAGTGAGGAAACCATTTCCATAATCAGATTTATATGATTCCTATTCTTGTTCAACATGGTTATATTCCACTTTATGATTCTGAACATATTCCTATTATGCAGCGGTTATTTGCATTAAACATGTTTTACTTTCCAATGAGTTTTAATGTGATCATACCAGTCTTTTAATATGTCCATCCACAGCATTCTCCTTGATAGCATTATTCTAAAGACCTCTTTCCTAGAAGAGACAAATTTTTTTTAAAGTATTATCTTCATTCATTAATTCAATTTGACTTTCTTATTCAAGCTTAAACTCTTCATTTTCTATCATTTCCTAGGGTACTTTAGTAATTTTACATTTATTTAATACAGATGACATTTTGATACCATTGAAAAAGGCTCTAAGAGAAAGAGGGAGCTTTTTTCATCCACAGTAAAGTCATATTGTCTGATATTATCCAAATACATCAAATGATTAATAAAATGTGTTGGTTCATATTCAGGTTCCTTTTAGGAGACAGCTTCATGGCTTTAAGGATAGATAGAACCATAATGGCTCTAAACTATCCCCTTGAAAAAATGTTATGTTTTAAATCAGTCATTCTTGACATTGTGTTCGCATTGAGTTTAAAATAGAGAGCAATTTTTCATGTGGAATTATTACTATTATCTCCCCAATGGTAGGGCACTGCAGAATATCCCACAGTGATGATAGGATACTTTAGGGACTTTAAATTTAACAACCAAATTATTTTTTCAGAAGGTTACCAGAAATTGACATGAGAACTTTAGGGGAGATTCTATGTTACAGTGCAAAATAGATTTATAATATTTTAGCAACTATCAATTCCAAGATTGACTACTTCAGTCTAATAAAACTCTATTTATACTCTGTTTATAAAAGAATATTTTATTGGGATTAGAACAAAAAGTATGGACAGTTGTACTGCTTGTAAATTTTCTAGATAAACAATTAATTGAAGTATATAGTGAATCTTCAGAATAAGTGGGCTCTCACCTCAATCACATTAAGATGAATTGTGACATATTGGATTTTAATCATGTTCTTAGTTCTGTGGACAATCTATTTGTTCTGTTGTGGTGAGTTAAATGTGAAATGCCTGAGGAAATAAAGGTTAGAGTTTCAGAGCATAGTAATTTATTGAGCAATGTATGCCAGTTACATAACAATCAGAAGCGCATCTTCAGATTGGCATTAGACCCCAAATATATGGGGAGAGAGATTTTTATGCCTTAGAAGCACTTGATCAAATAATACAAATTAATTAAAAGGAAAGTTAACCAGTATTAAAAACATAGGTAATCTTATTTGTAATTGAAAGAAAAATTAGGGCTTTCTGAGTTTGGAGGGGGAGAACAAATTAGCTACAATTCCCTGAAATCAGAAAAAGAGGTGGGTCTCACCTCCTCCAACTATCTCTATTCAATCAAAGGGACATGAAAACAATAACTGATTGATCAGAATGGGACCATTTTTCACGCAAAATATGTGGGTTGCTTGAGATATATAATTGTGAGAAATCTCCTTGTATTAATCTTCAGGTAGGACTGAGTTTCTGGTCAGTATAACCTACGTCTTTAGTTAAGGGTCTTTAAACATCAGCAGAGATAGTTCAACTTCTGTGCTATGAAAAGTAGGTTCACACAATGCAATAAAGTTTTCAGACAAGACAAAAACTGGACTAGACTCATAATTGAATAGAAAGGGAACTGAACTAGTTCCAGAATTGAGTCAGAAAGTGGAGCCAATGTAATTTACTCAGCTCATATAATTCCCTCACAACTTTGACTAAGTTTTAGTTAAATTAGTGGAAAGAACCCTATTAATAACAAACCCAACCAGTCATTTTTTCTAAAAGTCTTGAAGAGGTCATTTTATTGCTGTAGGAAAATCCCAGGTCAGGAAATTCCTTTAACTAGTGCAAATTAGCATCTTCTCATCATATATAGGCTTAGGAGTGGTCTAGGACATTAAGGGGGCAGCTAGATGATAGAGTGGATAGAGAGCTGATTGTAGAGTCAGAAAGACTTGTCTTTCTGAGTTCAAATTTGGCCTCAGACTTTTATTAGCTGTGTGATCTTGGATAAGTCAATTATCTCTGCTTACCTGAATTTTTCCTCTGTAAAATGATTGGGAAAAGGAAATGACAAACCACTCTAGTATGTTTGCCAAGAAAACATAAAATAGGGTTACAAAGAGTTGGATAAAACTGAAACAACAACAAAACACCAAGATTAAATAAATTTGCTCAAGATTGTGAAACCACCATGTGTCATATATCATTTCTGAACCCAGGTCTTCTAGACTCTGAAGCCAGTGTTTAATCCCTCTGCTATGCTACCTGTCCTGTTTTAAAGGAAAGAGCAAAAACAAAAATTTTCCAGAAAATAGTTGACCTAGAATTATAAAGATAATATAAATGCAAAGTTATATAATATCTTATTTTCTGTATATAGTAGCAACTGCAAATACATGCATTTACATATTTTTGGACCATATGCATTCTATGAGGATAAATGAAGTTTGTATTATTATCACTTAGCTTTGCAAATACCTTTCCACAATAAATTTGCATCAAAATCAGTGTGTTGTAACGCCATACTAGCTTCTTTTATTTACTGAGAATTGAGTCGGTTGCTTAATTGAGATGGTAGGTCATTCAAAAGGGTGCATCAAATAAGTGGATTATTACATAATAATAAAAACATAGAAATTAAAACACTTCAAGATAATTGGATTTTATTTTGTATAGAAATCTACTTTTTTCCCTGTTTGTTTTTTCATTCTAATCCCTTGCCACTGCTCCTAGAAACTACTTTTTAGAAAACAAGTACAGAAAAAAATTCAATTCAATTTAATTAAATGTTACCATGGTTTACAGCCTCTCCTCCAGTAAACTTGGAATCTCTCCCAACTCATTGGGAAACATGATTGGAAGTACACAATCTGAAACTATATGCACTACTGCCACATTTAAGCCCCTCTGCCTCTGGTCTTAAATTATTTTAAAATAACATTAACTTAGTAGTGGTATGGACTTAGAGTCAGGAAGACCTGACTCCATGAAAATATCTGTTACTCTCTGACTTAAGCTCTCAGTGACCCTCTAGCAACTCTCTAAAATTATAGTTACAGAGAAAAAGCAGATCTATTTTGGGAGAAGGAGTTTCCATACCAACTATTGGAATAGTTCCCTTTACCAATGAAATCACAGGTTTGATTAAGAAACAAAACTAAATTAAATGGAATTGACTCATCACACTCAGTAATATAAAATGAGCTGAACCAGAATATGTAACTGGTAACAAATATAGGTTGTAATTTTAAAAGATAACTAAAAGAAAAGTGAAATCTGATTACAAATCTTTATATATACACAAATATATTAATATACACATATATTAATAAATAAAGGCATATAAACATATGTCAAAGAACAAATAAAACATCCTTTTTTCTTTTCTTCATAGAAACAGGGAAATACTAGGAATAATGCAGGCATTTTCAGTAGTAATTATTAGGTCTTGTTTTTGTCTTCTTTGTTTTATGCACCTTCTAGATTTTCCCTGTCATTAACTCATAGCAACCTCTCCTCTTTTGAGATTAACTCAATCCATATCAACCAGCCAATCAAAATATAGCTTGATATTGTCTATTGATCCTTAGGATACTCTTCCTCTTTTCTTATTTAGTTCAGTGACTGGCTCCTAGTCTTTTTTTTTCTCTTCATCTGATACTTTCATAGTAGGGGACATCAACATACTGATACTCCCTCAGAAACACTAATCTCATAGTTCTTTAATTTACTTATTTCATGTAACATATACCTCCTCTTAGGGAGTCAATTGTCAAGTTTTCAGTGTTGTTCAGTCATTTCACTCATATCTGATTCTTTGTTGCCATATTTAGAATCTTCTTGGCAGAGGTAGTAGAGTGGTTTGCCTTTTATACATTATAAATAAACAAACACTACAAATCAGGGCTTAAGTTATTGTTTTCTATTGGCTAGATTTAAGAAAGTGATAGAGAATATATTAATAAAGCAGAATAAACTTAAAAGTTGTGTTTTTGGAAAACCAGTTGTTAAACATTATCATCACACTCCTGACTCTGTTTTATTTCATCCACACAAAGATAGCTAGTTATTCCCTTAAACTTATCATTACTTATAAAAGCACCATTTCTTTGCTTTTGAACTCTGAAGTTCATTTATCTAATCACAAGCTATTGTCATTCCACCTTTCCTTCTTTACCTTACAAGTGCAAGGTACTTGCATTTTTTTTGTGCTTTTTGTCTATATTGTGACTTCTCTATTCTTTCTCATACCATCACTCTATACCGGGTATACCCTCCTCCAATTTCTATCTTAACCCTTTGGTGAATGAATTCTACATTGTATTCTCTTAAATCCCTAACTCCCTAGACATATTCCATTCTTGCCTTTGCAAATTTCACTCTTACCATTCTTTGCCTTGCTCCTATATGTTTAATTGAATGAAGATGGGGAAAATTATGAAATCAAGCTGACTGGGTACACCACAAATTTGCATTTTATAATACTAAGTGGACTCTCACTGCTACAAAGCAATTTCTTTTTCACTTCCTAAATTAACTCTCTGTCTCATTACAATGATTCTTCTAATCTGTGATAACTTCCATTTCCTCAATTTTCTCTTCTGAAAATTGCCTTGTATTTTACTGAAAAAAAATACCATTAACCACAAGCTCCTTTTCCCTTCCTCCTCATTTCACATCACATAGATGTATTCTGTCATTTGCTCCTTTTAACTGTCTCACATAATGAAGTGAACATTTTTACTTGCCAAAGCAAACTCCTTTAAATGCACAAATGATCTCATTCCATCTCATCTTCTGTAGCTGATTGCACTTCTTATCACCTCTTTTTTTCACTTATCTTCAATCTCTCCTGCCTGCTAGCTGCTTCCCCAATGCCTATAAACATGCTCATCTCTCCCCATCTTTGAAAAACTTTTACTTGATTTATCTATCTCCACTAGCTACAGTCTCATATCTCTCCTTCCTTTTATGAATAACTTCCTGGAGAAGGCTGTCTACAACAGGAGCCTCAATTTCTCTCTTTCTCCCTCCCCTCTTTACAATCTGGCTTTCATGCTTTCAACCTCAAACTACTTTCTCAAATCTTGATCAACAAATCTAGTGACTTTCACTCTATTCTCATCCTTCTTGACCTCTGTAGTGTTTGATACTTAGGTCTCTTTCTTTTTGATGTCTGACCTATCACCTTCCTTTTCTGAATGTTCATTCATGTTTTACCTGTTAACTGGGGGTAGTTCCCAAGATACTGTTCTAAGTCCTCTTTTCTTCTTCAAAACTGTTTCATTTTATGGTCTCAATCATGGCTTCAACTGTAATCTCCATGTAGATTATTTGTCTTTCCCTTCCCTCTCTTCTGTCTTTCAACTTCACAACTCCAATTGCTTATTGGACATTTAGAATTGGATGTCTACTAAACCTCTTAAACTCAAAATGTCTAAAACTGAAGTCATTATCTTTCTCCCACACTCTCTTGTCTTCCTAACTTCCTTATTACCATGGAGGATTTCACTTTCTTCCTTTATTTGGGCTCATAAACTAGGAATCATCCTTAATCTCTCATTCTCATATCCCCCATGGCAATCCAATTTATTGTTAAGGCCCATTTATTTTGCTGTCAAAACATCTTTGATATATTCCCCATTCTCTCCTCTGACACTGCTACCAAGGTGGAAGAGGCCCTTATCACCTCATACTGGGACATGTATGGGACAATAGCCTTTTGGTCTGTTTGCCACAAGTCTCTCACCACTCCAGTTTGTCACCTACCCAACTGTTAAAATGATCTTTCTAAAACACATAGATTTTATTTAATAAACTCCACTAATTTTCTTTCACTTTCATGATAAAATATAAACTCCTATTTTTGGCATTCAAGCTCCTTCATAAACTGTCTTCCCCTTCCTGAACCTTATACGTTGTACCTGATCCCACTTCCACATATTCCATAATCTAGTGACACTGGCCTCCTTGCTGTTCTTTTAGCAAGACACTTCTTATTTAATAAACTTATTTAATAAACTCCACTGATTTTCTTTCACTTTCTTTTTTTATAAAGCTTTTTATTTGCAAAACATATGAGTGATTTTTCTACATTGACCTTTGCAAAAACTTTTTTTCCCAAGCTTTTCCCCTCCTTCCCC
>JAJPUD010013186.1:0-45428 GCA_023553655.1 Myrmecobius fasciatus | reverse complement strand
CTCCAATCAGGCTTCCTGGTGCCTCCAGATATTTCCTATGGAGGATTATTGTGTATACAAATGGAGTTTCTGGCAACATTTGTCTGAAAAGTAAACCGATAGGGGTTCCTTTATAACTTCAAATGGAGGGAACTGGTGGGCAGTGACTCCAAAACTATTTCTCCAGAGGACACCTTCAAAGAGCTATTTGGCAAAGAAGAAAGGAGATTTTGGCAACTGGAAGTGGCTGATTTATTTATTTATTTATTTATTTTAAAATTATACTCTGAACTTCAGACTTACATCAAATAAAAAATGGGCATTTTCCTAGATGAAGTAGAACAGAAGAAGAATATAAATGAAACTGAAGATCTTTGTTAATTTGTCTTGTCTTCTCTTTTTCTCCCAACATAAAAATGCCTAATCTATGGCTTTCAAATATACTCTGCTTACCTGACCTTCCTTCTGTTCTCTCTATTTTAAAAGAAAATATCTCAGTGATTTTTCCCTTCCTTTCTTTTTTTTTTTAATCTTATTCTTATTTCTCTTCATGTTCCCACTGTTCCTGCCTTCCACTCCTATAATGGAAGAAAAAAAAGACAGAGAAAACCCTTGTAACAAATATGAATGATCAAGGAGAACAAATTTCTATATAAGTATAGTTAGAAAACTTATGTCTGTATTGGACTGCCTGCCATCTAGAGGAGGGGGTGGGGGGAAAGAGGGAAAAATTTGAAATGGAAAGTTTTGCTAGGGTCAATGTTGAAAAATTACCCATGCATATGTTTTGTAAATAAAAAGCTTTAATTTAAAAAAGGGGAAAAAAAACTTATGTCTTACTTTGCATTCTGAATCTATTACCTTTCTGTAACAAGCTGAGTAGCATGCTTCATCATCAGCCTTTCTAAAATTAAATTTTGGCCAGTACATTGATAAGAGTTCACAGGTCAGCTAAAATCCCATATTCAACAGCAAGTCATTCCTGCTTCCTCTTAATTGTAACACTTTTCTTCTGTTAAGTATCTCCAATTTATCCAGTGTAGATATAGCCTGATAGTGTATTGTCTTCCTCATTAAGCTTTGTTGTCCCTTGCAAGCAGGTACTTTCTGATACTGCTATCTTTCTTTACAATCCCTGCATTTAGTCTAGCACAGAGTAGGCACCCAATAAGTATTTATTAAATGACTGGTTGAACCACCCTGAGCCTCTAAAGTACTTCTCAGACCTAAAGCTGTGATCAGTGAATTTTATTTAAATATTTAACTTTTCTGTGGTACCTTGAAGTCATCTCTGACACTTCTCACAGGGAAACTGCAAACTTGCTACTTCCAAGGTTTCTTCAGCTTGGTCACCCTGGGAGGGTGGGAGAGGGGGAGGGACAGACACTAGATAATTTCAATGAACCCTTCCTACCTCTCATGCTGTGATGTTCTGATGCTCATACTGTATAGCCTCACAGAAAAAGGAGACACACAAGCAATAAATAAGATCCGATGACACATGGAACCTTTCTACTCAGAAAAAAAGCCTTTCCAACCTTCTCTGCTCTTTCCTCACCATTCTCCCTCCCCTGAAAACTCCTGGAGAGAGGCTACAAAATGAGGAAGGTGTAAAGGCAACATTCAAAGAATTCAGTTAACAAAGAGGAAAGAGAAGGGAAACACAAAAATTCAAAACTTTTCAAAGAGACCAAGGTCTCTAGTTGATCGTTTAAAATGAAACACAAAGTAGTAACATAGGAAGGAAATGGAAACAAAACAAGGGGGAGAAACATCTAGGCTAAATTCTCATTTCTATGAACTTCTCATGAGAAAGAATAGCCCTGGTGGAGCTGGCAAATTACATTCATGCACAAACATACATGTATAAATGGTGATCTTGCAAGGAATTTTAGAGTTCAGAAGTCAATCAGTCCAAATGAGAACTCAAGCACATAGCCAGGCGTCCACAGACACACATGTATACATTCAATCATCATAGTGTAAAGAAAAAGAGTATTGGATTTGGAGGAAATTTAGGTTTAAATCCTTGATCTGCTACCTGCTTCTTTGGGCAAATCACTTATTCTCTCTGAATCTCAGTTTCTTCATCTGTAAAATGAGGGAAAGGAACTCTAAAGAAGATTCCTACTGTCCCTTCCAGCTTTAAATCAAAAATTTAAATCCCATGGCCATGCACTGAGCATCTAGTTTGTTAGGACCCTGTGTTAGACATAAGGGGACCATGCAAAGTTTAGAGAAGGCAAGATAATTGTTCTTATGTTCTCTCAACAATCTCATGGGGGGGGGGATAAGACACAAGCAGTAATGAGATATTACTGTACATGATAAGTGCATTAGAAGTGCTACCTAATATTTCAGTGAAAGATCATGACCCATCAGGGGGATGAGGGAAGGCTTCGAGGAAAAAGTAGCATTTTGAGTTGACTTTTAATGGATGGGTAGGAATTCAACAAATGAAAAGGATATTTGAAGCATGGAGAACAGTGTGAACAAAGGCACTGAAGCAGGAGAGCACAGTGTCCTTCTGGATAGCAGAGAGTAAGCACTTTTTTACCTGGGTCATAGACTGGAAAAAGTATGTCATATGAAATTAGACTGGGCTTCAAAGTGGTCTATGCTCTCTGCTGAAACACTCCTGGAGACATTGTCCAACAGTGATGCTTCCTTTACACTTCCCTTCTTTTCCTATCTACTTTTTTGACCTCTGAATCCCCAAATAAATGGCTGATTTCTTTTATAATGATATTTTATGCTATTTGTGTTAATCTGTTGGAAATTGTTATGAAGTCAAAGGGGGAACCAGAAACTTATTGGTCCCTGGTTAGTTCTCTGGTACCTAAAATGAAGCAGAAACTAGGACTCATCTCTAATTTAAAAAAAAAATGCAAAGGTAAATGTTGAAAACTATTTTTGTATATATATTTTGAAAATAAAAAGCTATTATTTAAAAAGAAAAAGAGATTCTATCTGAAACTTGAAGGAAGCTAGGAAAGCCAGGAAGTAGAAATGAAGACGGAGAACAGTGTAGACTTAGAGAATAGGCAATGAAAATGTCATTTGCTCCCTCTGCTCCATTTTTCATCGCTGCTCCCATGGAACTGAAGGTCTCATGTATCATAATAGATAGAGTGTTATATTGAAGACCTTAGATCCTGCCTTAGAAAATCAACAACTATGTAATCATGGGCATATTGCTTAGCTTCTCATAGCCTCAATTTTCTCATCTATAATATAAGATATTAAAAAATATTTCTATCACAAATGTTGTAAGACTATTATGAAGGAAGTTTTTTGCAAGCCTTAAAATGATATACATGTGTGTGTGTGGGAACACCCAACAACAAATCCATGACCCCTGTGGAAAGCTTATCTGTCTTAGTTGTGGTAGTGATAGAACCCAGATGGGCTACACTCTACTGAAGAGGGGTGACAGAGAGCTTGGAGAAACTAGGGATACCAAACCAACAAATTAAGTCAACCAAGATTTATTAAGTGCTTATTGTGTGCCAAGCACTGTGCTACATGCTGGGGATAGAAAGAAAGGAAAGAATTCTGGCTCTCAAGGAGCTTATAATCCAATGATAGAGAGAACATGTAAACATCTGTACAATAGAAGATATATTCAAAATAAATGGGAGGTGATTTGAGAAGGAAGGTATTAGTATTTACCAGGAAAAGCTTCTTGTAGAGGTGGAATTTTAGCTGGGATTTGAAGAAACCAGGAAAGCCAAGAGGCAGAAAGGAAGAAGAACATTAAGGCATAAGTGATAGTCACTGAAAATGCTTGGAGTAGGGAGATGGAAGGGTCTGATCCAAGGAACTATAAGGAGGCCAGTATCACTGGATCACAGAATTCATGCAGGGGAGTAAAATGGAAGATTGGAAAGGTAGAAAGGGGCAAGATTGTGAAGGACTTTAAAAGCCAGACAGCATTTTTTATCTTTTCTTGGAGGGAAGGACAATGCCAGTCACACCTTCCTCTTCCCATTGTAGTCTGAACTGGCACCTTAGATGGGATGATATCCTTTCTATAGAACCCTCCTTCCCCCATGATCCAGGTTGCTTCATTTTAGACTTTAGTCCTTTCCTTGCACGAGCTAAAAACAAGCCATAAGAAAGGTCTATAACCTTTTGGTCTATCCAGTTCTTTATGAAATCTACTAGTCTCTGAGAAAACTGGGTCAGTGATAGATTGTGGAGGGCCTTAGATGCCAGACAATGATAAACATCTTTGATCTATACTGAGCAAACAAAAAGGAAGCATATTAGAATCTCAAGCAGGGGTGACATCACCAGATGGACACAAAAGATTGGCTATAGTTCAAGCTGATAGCAATGAAAACTTAAGCTAGTAGAGTAGAAGTAGGAATAGGGATGAAGGGACAGATACAGGAGATACTATGCAGATGAAATTGAGAGAACTTTGTAAATAACTAAATATTGCATACTAGAAATAGGGAAGAGAGAAGAGTCCCAGATAAATGCAAATTTTCAAGTATGATAGACCAAGCCAACTATGGTGCCTAAACAGAAACAGTGATAGTGGAAGGAGTGCATTTAAAATAAAAAGATAGTAAGATCAGTTTTAGAAAAGTTAATTATTTGAGTTGCTAATGGGATATCTAGGGGAAGAAATTCTGTAAGTAGTTAGAGGTGAATGGGCTGAAAGCTTTGCATAGAACTCAGGGCTGGAGACACTTGAAAGTCATCAACATGTAAGTAATCACTGAAACTAAAGAAACTAAAGAAGTGATGGAAAAGACAATGGAAGAGATACAGGAATGTAACTTTAAAGACCAACATTAAGAGACTTTTAAAGTATAAGGAACCAGAGAAAGACACAGAACAGAGAGTCAGAAGAAGCAGGGAGAGAGTTGTGATCCTAAAGTCAAAGGAAGAGAATAGTTTATAACTGAAAGCTACAGTGGTAAAGAAGAATATCAATTAAAAAGACCTAGAGAGTTTCAATAGAATGATTAGGGCAGAAAGAGAATGAGCAGAAAACAAATTAAAGCATTACATACAGATAGTTTTTTCCCCAAAAAAATTTAGTAGTGGGGAAAGGGAGAGAAAAAAAGGGAAAAAGGAGTCGGGGGTGGAAGTACTGGAGGAAGAGAAAGAAAGGAGAAAGAAGAGAGAGACAGATATATATATATACACACACACACACACCACACAGAAAGAGAGAAAAAGAGAGAGGGGGAGAAGGAGATGGGGAGAGAGAAGGGAAAGGAAAAGGAGGGAGGGAAAGAGGTTGGGAGGGAAGGAGAAAGTGACAGAGGAGGGGAGTAACGGAGTAGAATTGTAGGATATAGAGAATAAGGTAGCTAGGTGGCAGAGTAAATAGAGCTTGTATTGAGGAAGAACTAAAGTTCAAATTCTGTCTCAAATGCTTACTAATTGTCAGATCGTGGGTAAGACATTTAATCTTTATATGGTTTGGTTTTATTACCTTTAAAATGAGAGAAAGAAGAAGATGGTGAATTACAGGCAGCTACCCAGTCAAACTCCTAATTTTCCCCTCCAAACAACTTTAAAATAATGCCTCAAATTGAATTCTGGAGCAGCAGAGCCAACAAAAGGTCAGGGTGAGACATTTTTTCCAGTGTAGGACAACTTAGGAGATTGGCAGGAGAGGTCTGTGACCGAAGTGGGAGCTGGCCCGGAGCAGACACGTTGCTGGCAGTACCAGCAGTGGGCATCGGAGGTGGCTTTGACAGTGCAGCAGCAGCTCTGGGAGCTTTTAGCTCAGAGACAGTATGGGGTCAGACAGACAACTGATCAGAAAGATCACAAGGGACCCTTTGCTAGCACTGACTGGCAACTCCATTGCCCATAAAAAGTTCTAGGTCACAGTTCCAGGGCAGAGCGGAATGCTTGTCACAAGGGAGGGACCTTGATCACAGTCCCAAGGCAGAGAAGAGCAGTAGTGTTTGGGGCTACAGGGGAGTAAGATATCTTCCCAATAAAGACTACAACACAGATAAGGAAAGTGGCGACCACACTTCTTCCTGGATCAAAGCACTGAAAATTGCAGACCAGTTCTGAAAACAGCAGCACAACACAGCCTGAAGCTTGGGACAGTGTCTCCACACACCAAGGTGAATAGCGCCCAATTTTAACATAAAACTCAAAGAGAACAAATGGGCTAGGAAAAAAAAAAGAGCAAATAGGAAACAAACTTGACCATAAAAGGCTACTCTAATGGCAAGGAAGTTCAATATGTTAACAGTGTGATATAAAGCTAAAAAAAACCCTCATCCCCTCCCCAACCCTTAATATACTATACTTATGAGATATATAATGTCCAGAAGGAAAGAAGCGATAAATCATTTGGACAGACATCTGAAGTATTGTATTCAGTTCTAGATACTGCATTTTAGAAAAGACATTGAAAAACTGAAGAAACCTCCAAAAGTGAACCCAGAAGGATTGAAATCATGCCATATGAGGAATCTGAATAAGTTTATGAAGAATATGATGGTGGTCTCTAAATTAAAGAGCTGCTAAAAGTTATGTTCTATTTGGCTCCAATGGGAAGGATGGGATTGATGACTAAATGTTATAGAAGCAAATTCAAGCTCAATGAGGTAACTAGAATTAGAGCTATTAAAAGAGTAACCTGCCTCAGAAAATATTGGAAGTTACACTGAAGCTCCTTAAGCAAATGTATGACTATTTGTTAGATACATGATAGAAGGGATTCTTGTTCACATACAGATTAAATAACATGACTTCTGAGGGCAACTCTTAGATGTGTGATTCTGTGATTTTAAAAATTCCCTGAAGGCCTTCATGTCTGATACAAGGATTATGCAGATAAAAGAAATTTATTTAAATTCTTTGTGCCTATTTGCACTAATTTTTTATAAAGCAACTAATATTGTTTAAAAAAAATAAAATGACGGAAAAGGTCTCTAAGGTCCCTTTCAGGTCCAAATCTCTAATTTTATGACAGGATATTTGTAGGCCAATGGAAAGGAGAAATTAAGGGTACATGTGAGAGAGGATGGCTGGTGTAATTGGGATGTCATGTGTCAGGGGAGATAGGTGGGTATGGGGTTTTTATAAAGGCATGGGAATGCCCCTTCTTCCGAGGCAAGACAGAAAGAATCAATGATGAGGGGAGCTGAAGCAGCACATATCAGATAACCTTAATATTCTCAGAGAAGAAGCTAAGGCACTTGCTAGGTCAATGTGTCAACTGAGGTTGATGGGGAGAGGAAAAAATAGCTCTGAAGGAGACAGAGAGATGATAAGCACTGAACAGAAGGACTATGTCCTGACTGAGTTTGTGTAACAAATTTGTCATGGGTGAAGTCAACTGGATTTCATGATTTTCTCTACTACTATTCAGCAATCTTGGAGTAGGGGGGAAAAAGATAATGAAGGAGGCTGATCAAAGATTTAGGGATAAAGAATTACAGTTCAGGAAAAAAGAGAAAGCAGACATTCAGGAGTGAAAAGGATTCTACAGCTATAAAAGCTAGTGAAACATTAAAGTGGCTGACTACTGGGTCAAGGCTAGTTCTAGAGGCAAATAATGATAGAATGGGGGAGAACAGGGATGTGTCAAAGGAGCAGAGGTCATTACTAGTAGGATGAATGCAAACTCAGCATGGCTGGGAGGGAGGGAGAGAGGGAGAGACAGAGACAGAGAGAGAAGGAAAAAGAGAGAGAGAGAGAGAGAGAGAGAGAGAGAGAGAGAGAGAGAGAGAGGGTAGTTAAAGGAATTTTAAAGAGATGATTTAAACATGGTTTAAAATCATGTCAGTATGTGGCTGAGATGCTGAAAGAAACTGATATGCATGAGGACACAATCAGATTTACACACAGAGAAAAAGACAGAAACATATATACATGTAAACAATTTTAGACACAGACATGCGTCACATGCCTTCTGCTCCCATGAGAAGGGTTGAGTTTTTAAGAGACACCAGTGGTAGTTTTAATGTGGTTTACATGGCTCAGCTTCTAAGCAGGGTTTCCATTTGGGGAGTGGAGGAGGGGAAGGGAGGTTTGTGCCTGTAATTTTATTGGTGTCTGGAATTCTAGTATATAAGTAAAAGCTGTAGTTAGTCAATTTATAGCCTTAGAGAGGTACCTGAGGCACCAAAAGGTTAAGTACTTGCCCAGGAAAGCACAACCAGTATATATGTCAGAGAACAGACTTGAACTCTGGGCTTCCTGACTTCAAGGTCAGTCTATCCATCATATCATACTGCCTCTCCTCCATCAATATATAGAACTATCTAAATGGGATGAGAGTCATTAAGTACATCCTTCCTCCAAAAACTCAACCCAAAAGGTAGGTACATGCACATAAACTTGTCCCTCAGGGACCTTGAGCTCCTTCTTGTTGTTGTTCAGTCACTTTTCATTCTTTTCCAACTCTTTGTGAGCCCATTTGGAATTTGCTTGGCAAAAAGACAGGAGTGAGGAAACTGAGGCAGACAGGGTTAAGTGATTTCCGCAAAGGACACCCGGCTAACAAGTGTGTGAAGCCAAATTCAAACTCAAAAAGATGAGTTTTCCTATATTATAAAGCAGCACTCATCAAAACCATTTGGTACTGGCTAAGAAATAGAGTAGTTAATCAGTGGCATAGGATAGAATCACAGGACAAACCAGGCAATAACTATAACAATTTGTATTTGATAAACCCAAAGGCCCCAGCTTTTGGGATAAGTACTCACTATTTGACAAAAACTGCTGGGAAAATTGGAAACTAGTGTGGAAGAAATTAGGGCTTGACCTACACCTAACACCACATACCAAGATAAGATGTAAATGGGTTCATGATCTAGATATAAAGAGTGATATTATAACCAAATTAGAGGAACATAGGATAGTTTACCTCTCAGACCTGTGGAGATGGAATAAATTTATGTTCAAAGAAGAACTGAAACTCTTAACTGAACACCAGATAGATAATTTTGGTTATATTAAGTTAAAAAGGTTTTGTACAAACAAAACCAATGCAGTCAAGATTAGAAGGGAAGTAATAAACTGGGAAATATCTACATTTAAGGGTTCTGATAAAGGCCTCATTTCTAAAATATATAGAGAATTGTCTCATATTTATAAGAATTCAAGCCATTCTCCAATCGTTAAATGGTCAAAGGATATGAACAATTTTCAGATGATGAAATTAAAACTTTCCAGTCATATGAAAAGGTGCTCCAAATCACTACTGATCAGAGAAAGGCAAATTAAGACAACTCTGAGGTACCATTACACACCTGTCAGATTGGCTAAAATGACAGGAAATGATAATGATAACTGTTGGAGGGGATGTGGGAAAACTGGGACACTGATGCATTGTTGGTGGAACTGTGAACGGATCCAACCATTCTGGAGAGCAATTTGGAGCTATGCTCAAAAAGTTATCAAAATGTGCATATCCTTTGACCCAGCAGTGTTTCTATTGAGCCTAAATCCCAAAGAGATCTTAAAGGAGGGAAAGGGCCCCACATGTGCAAGAATGTTTGTGGCAGCCCTTTTTGTAGTGGCTAGAAACTGCAAACTGAATGGATGCCCATCAACTGGAGAGTGGCTGAATAAGTTATGGTATATGAATGTTATGGAATATTATTGCTCTGTAAGAAACGACCAGCAGGACAATTTCAGAGAGACCTGGAGGGACTTGCATGAACTGATGCTGAGTGAAACCAGCAGAACCAGGAGAACATTATACACAGCAACAAGACTATACGATGATCAGTTCTGATGGACATGACTCTCTTCAACAATGAAATGTTTCAAACCAGTTCCAGTTGTTCAGTGAAGAAAACCATATACACCCAGAGAGAGGGATGTGAAATGTGGACCACAACATAACATCCTCATACTCTCGATTGATGTTTGCTTGCATTGTTTCCTTTCTCTGATTTTTCTTTCTTGTAGATACGATTTTTCTTGCACAACAATGATAAGGGTGGAAATATGTATACATATATTCTATTTGTCAAGTATTTTAACATAATTAACATGTAGTAGACTTTCTGCCATCTAGGGGAGGGGTGGGGAGTAGGGGGGAAATTTTTTAACAGAGATCTTTGTGAGGGTTAATGTTGAAGAATTACCCATACATATGTTTTGCAAATAAAAAGTTTTAATTAAAAAAAAAAGAAATAACATTTGGAAGAATAAAGCTTAAAAAAAAATGAGTTTTCATGACTCCAAGGCCTGGCACTCTAATCTAGCTGCCTAGTCCCATACTATACTTTGCATTTCTATAGAGCTTTTAGGTTTGTAAAAACCTTTGCTCATAACTCTCAGAGGCAGGTGAGAAACACAGGTAAAGGTGCAGAATATTCCCACTAAAATGCTAATGTTATTTGCCAGGAGTAATAATATTCCAGACACTAATATTTCTTCCTTCGATTCTATTCCTTGATTGTCTAGGGTTCTAAAGAAACAAGACCAGTAGGTTGTTAAGAATAAGAAGAGAGTCGATAAGGATATCACCATGTAGGGATCTGGATAACCCGGGGCCCACAATGAAGACTGGACACCAAGGAAGGAAGGACGCTGTTCCTAAAAACAAACTTCGCCTGTTTTATAGTTTTGTCTACAGCCAACATTGCCACTACAACACATCCATGTACATCTAGCCCAGTAAGGCTTCACTTACTTATACACTCTTTTACTCTTCCATGAAGAAATGTATAGAGTTTGAGTACAGGTTATATAATCTAAGGAGGAGAGAGTTCAGGGGTGATCTCACTGTTTCTGCCACCTAGGAGGCAAAGCTCAATACTTCTAGTTTAACTGATCATAGGAAGGATGGATTCATTCTCATAAATGGACTGCTTACTTCCTATGTCCACAGACAATTGGTCAAGTTTTAAATGAAAGCAGGGAAGATTTTGGTCATGTGTAAGGAAGTACTTTTGGACCACTGTGGGAATTAAGCATTAGAAAGAGCAACTGAGGGAGACTTTCAGGAGAAGAAGAGACCCAAAACGGATGAAACATTCACCTGCTCAAAAGCTTAGGTTGTACCCAATAGCCTCTTAAAGTCCCTTTGAACTCTAGAAGCCAGGGTTTCCCACAGATCTAGAACTAGTTCTAGGTAAAAATGAAAATAATAGCATGGCTCTGGGCACCTACTCCTAGTTTATGTAGCAAATACTGATTCAACCCTGTGGTGAATTGGAGAGTCAAAAAACTCTCTACCAAGCAAGCTTTGTTTTTGGTTTATAAAATTATGGACCATAAAAAATCATTTAGGGCAGAGCTCTTACCCTTATTTATGTCATGGACCCTTTTGGTAGCCTAGTAAGATCTATGTTTCCCCTTTCAGAGGAATGTTTCCAAATATGTAGGAGAATTAGAATTGTAAAGGAAACTACAGAAATTCAGTAATCAAAATATTTTTATTTAATTTTTTAAAAAATAATTTTTACTTTTAGTTCTGAATTCTTTCCCTCCTTAAATCTTCACGCCCACCCATTGAGAAGGCAAGCAATAAGATACCCATTATATATGTGAAGTCATGCAAAATATATTTCTATATTAACCATATTCAAACATTTTTGAAAAAAAAAATCAACAATAAATTTGCAGACCTCGAATTAAGAATCCCTGATCTAGTCCAGCTTCATTTGTTAGGTGATGAAATTGAAAAAGGAGGTGATTGAGCCAAGGTCCCATAGTGAACTCTTCAAGAGAAAACCGAAAAATAACTGAGTTCTACCCTCTCTTTCTTCCTCCAATTCCATTCCTCTCAACTTAAATTTGTATAGAACTTCTTTGACTCTCAGCTGTACTCAAGGGCTGTACAAAACCAGTTTCTCCCACTGACTCCCCTGATTCTAATTCTTTTCACTCCCTCCTTTCCCCAAACAATCTCCCTGTTACAAAAAAGACAGAACCTGGTTAAAAAGTACCAGGTTTCCTGCTCAGTGTGAGGTTGCAGAGTAAGGAACAGGGTTCTTGTAAATAGGGTCATGCCATCTGCCGGCTGACATGCTGAACCAAGTGAGAACATGTGTTTGCTACAGCCACTCAGGCAACGATAGCAAAGAAACCAGATGCTGCACTGTAGTTATGCATTTCTGCACGCATGTGTACATGTAAGTATGTGTGTGTGTGTAAATGTGTGTGCACATAACTAGCTGCTTTACTGTTAAGCATTTATACATGTGTGCATGGATATATACACATATATGCTTGTCTCACTCTACTGATTCATTTATGTATAGGTATATACACACATATATGTACATATGCTCATTTCTTTCCTTGCTCCAAGTGTTACATGTGACAAGGAAAAAAAAAGAAAAAAGTGAAATAAGGTCTCCTTTATACCAAATTCTATAATATTAAAAAATGAGCTCTTTCCTCCTACTCTCTCCCACCCAATTCTAACCCCAACCCCGCCCTGCACCGAGCTTGAAAAAGGCAGTTTTAGGATAAATCAAAAGCAGCCCTACTTCCCGCAGCAGGGACCTGAACATATGGACCTCATTACCCCGAGAGGTGTTATAGGCAGAAAATATAAAGAAGTTCAAGAAGGGTTTAGATAAATTCCTGGATGGCAGATCCATAACAGGTTATTAAGGGAAACTGCAGATGTTTGGAGGACATACCTAAGCTTCTGAGGTCAGCATCACAGAGGACTAATGTGTCCTCCCCACCCCAACCCAATGTCCTTGGATGTTCCTGTCGGAGACAGACTCCAGGGCTGGGTGGCTCAGGAGGCTGGCCAGAGGGCACAGCTTTGGTTCCTCTGCCACCTTGCCATCTGTGATGGTAAGCAGGAAAACAGGACAAATCACCCTTGTTCTCTGCCCTCCTTCCAGCCTCTCCCCAGGGCAATCCTGTGACCTGCATCTCGAGGAGATGCTCAGTCCAGAAATGGGCTTTACCTGCTGAGAGAGTCTGAGCAATGGGGAGGTGAGCCAAGCCAGTGTGTTAGGCAACACTATGTGAGTCCTGCCTGTGGTACTCTGAGGAATCAGGATAGAAGCTAAGGAATATGGTGATTACCTTGAAATGATCTTCAGTCCTAAGTGAACTGGCAGGTATGGTGACGGAAGGGCACCTGAGTTTCAGGGGCCACAAATTAATCTCAAGATCTTTATTGAATTACTTCCTTTGGGGGGGGGAGAGCTAAAGTTTCTTCCACTGTGTATAGATTGGATGCATTTAGTGATCACTAAGGTACCTTCCAATTCATCCTGTCAATAAACAATTGTCAAGGGACAGGATGCTTACTGTAAGAAGGAATGAAGAAGCAATTTAGGAAGACTAGAACGACTGATGTAGACTTAGTCTGGATGGCCACATACAGTGTGGGGAAAAACGTGATGTGTAATATGCAGTGAGACTAGAAAGGCACTTGAGGTCAAGCTGTGAAGGGCTTTAAATGACAAATAGAGAAAGAGGTAACAGGGAGCCACTGAAGTTTATTGAGAAGGGGAGCAGCATGATCAGACCTATTGGACTTGAGGCAAGAGAATAAGCAGGAGATCTTGCAACAGGTAATTACAATGAAGTATTGTTAGAGGTGAAATAGGCTGTGGGTATAGAGAGAAGGAAGGGTTTTATATCCCTAGCACTCCATGGTGGAAGAGGACCTTACCACCTCAGGAACTATTGGCACCAAAACTTGCCATGTTGCAAGCTGCAAAGGTCAGTGACCGAAAGGTTAGACAAATTGACATGGAACAAGTTAGAATTCACTTCAAAGTCCATCTCCGGGAGAGGCCCCAGCTTGGGCCTGCAACTTTCCATGGCTGGTAAAAAACATTCAGCAAAACTCTCAAAAAGCCAAATTCATCTTTGGAGCCTCCTTGTCCCTCTTTTCAATATTCTGCTTCCCGTTTCTGTTATTCTCCAAAAGGTTCATGTTCTTCCCCTGGCTTCCCTGAGACTCTCACTGAACCTCAGAACTCAGGCTTTTCCTTCCTGGGAAGCACTCCAGGTACCTCTCCGTCTCCATCAAAACTAATAATTCAGTATCCCACTTATTCAGGGCCTTGCTGTCTGCTAAATTAATTTCCCATAAGTTTTTTTGTTTGTTTTTGCAGGAGAAAGAGGGAGGCAATTAGGGTTAAATGACTTGCCCAGGATCACACAACTAATAAGTGCTAAGTGTCTCCTGACTCCAGGGCTGATATTCTATCTATAACACCATCTAGTTGCCCCCATTCTCAGCAACTTTTCAGTAAACAACAATATGTATAAAGCACTCACTACAGCAAAGCATTTATCAAGCACTTATTGCATTCTAAGCAATCATAGAAGATAATTAGAAAACGACCAGAGGCATAGTGGAATTCAAATGCAGCTTCTAAAAGATTCAAGGAGAGAGGGG
The DNA here is from genome assembly GCA_023553655.1 of Myrmecobius fasciatus. Classification (NCBI taxonomy): domain Eukaryota; kingdom Metazoa; phylum Chordata; class Mammalia; order Dasyuromorphia; family Myrmecobiidae; genus Myrmecobius; species Myrmecobius fasciatus. The sequence continues at coordinate 31,120 of JAJPUD010013186.1, read as the reverse complement.
ACACTTTTAATTGAGGGGGAGGCAGGGGGAGAGGGGAGATGATCTTCATGGAAGAAATGGCTGGCGTACTGAGTCTTAAAAGAAAATATCAACAGATAGAGACTCCATTCCAGGGGGATGGTGGTGAGCTGGTGGTTTGAGATGGGGAAAGAAATCTGAGCAAATTCCTAAAAATGGGAGAAGGCAGAGTCATGGGATTATGAGCAGTTTATACAGAGGAATGAAACAGAAGGTTGAGAATGGAGAATGTCATTAAGTCAATCTGTAAAAGTAGACTAGAGCCAGACTAGGAAGGAAGATCTTGAATGCCAGGCTAAGGAGTTTATAATTTATGTAGTTGGTAACTGGGGAAGAAGAAAGTTCTATGTGGGAAAGGCATGATTCAATCAAACTGTGAATTATAAAGTTATTTTTTTACCATTTGTGTGAAGGAATTTAGAGAGAGAAGAAAAAGGAGGCAGTTAAAAGACTACTATAATGGGGCAGCTGGATAGCAAAGTAGATAGAGCATTGGTTCTGGAGTAAGGAGGACCTGAGTTCAAATGTGTCCTCACACACTTGACACTTATTAGTTGTGTGACCCTGGACAAATAACCTAATCCCAATTGTCTTGAGCAAAAAAAAAAAAAAAAAAAGAGAGAAATACTGCTATAATACAATAAAAGGTGATGAAGGCACTATCAGGATGGTATCACTAGAAGTGAAAAGAAAGAGACATATACCATTAATTAGGAAAAAAAAAAGTAAAGAAGCTTAGAAGTTGGGGAGATCTTAGAGGAAAGATGAGTTTTAGTTTTGAACATAGTGAGTCAGTGGGGTATTTTTATTGTGGTTTGCCCTTTGTTCTTGAAGACCACCATAACATTAGGAAGATGATACTATGACATGCAAATGAACTGAATTAAGTGAGGGAGGGCTGGACAAGGTCATCTGCCCTCCTCCGGAGCCATCTGGGTCCATTTGGGTTTTGGAGTATCTTGGTAGAGGTCCAGCAGACAGCAGCAATTGTGGAATGGGAACTCAGCAAAGAGCCTGGACAGAGTAGACAAAGGTAGGAACTGTTCTCAGGAAACTAAGCAAATGTATGTAAAATGCTTTGCAAATCTTCAAGTACTATAGAAATGTTAATACTATGATTATAATAATCATTATCATTACTGATTAACTGAAGCCAAGAGAATAGGAAATATTAGAAGAAGAGGGCAGAAGTTGGAGATTTTATCCTTAAATAATGGGAATAATGGGAAGAGAAAGAAACTGGAGGAGCCAATGAATGGAAGATAGATAGGAGAGAAACCAGGAAGAAATGCTAAGTTGGGAGCTAAGAGAAAACAATTAACCAAGTTGCAGGGAGTGAAAAATGCTACAGAAAATTCTAGGATGATAAGGACAGAAACGAGACCATGGCATTGGGCGATTAGGAGGTCATTAGTGACCTTGCAGGCAACAGTTCCCATAGAGCAGTAGAACTAAGAACTGCAACCAAATATATAAATGACTGTGAGTGTCTAAGAGCCCATTAACCCACATGCTATATTTACAGATACAGATTTGACCTTTCATGTGCTACCATCCCCTTCTAATGTTTGTGCTATTTGTCTGATCTGGATGGGAAGATCACTGGGAAAGGAGAGTATTTCCATTTCACAATCTGAATGACACTTAGTTCATCGTATATGATCAGTGGACCTCAAGTAAAAGTAACAAACCACCATTTTATAGATTACCAGACTCAGTTGCTGGGAACCCTAAGAATGCCTCAATTGCATAATTAATATCCCTGATTGGCAGTAATTGCCAACCTCACCAGCAGCTCCACAACAGGACAGCACTTGCCACCAAGTAACTATCCTTTTTGTTTTTCTGTGGTGGCTTTTCCCCACTTCCCCCCTCCCCACTTAGTGGTATCATGCCAGACAAAGCTCCTGCATCACTTCTGGAAAACCAGGGCTGCTGAAAATACCTCCAACCATAACAGATGCCACCATGGCTTCCCCCAAACACAAGCATTGGAATAAATGGCTAAAATTAAATTACTGGGAAAGCCCAGAAATAACTTCTGGCGCTCCTGGTAAGTGCTGATCGAGGCATGATGGGCTCTTAGTATTTTAAAACCTGTGCCCGAGTCATTACAGGAATTGCTTAATGAACAGTGAGCCCCTCTCCCTCTGGCTGACCCTCTGGACCAAGGGTGGGGCCGCTGGCCTAAAACTTCCTGGAGAGATGGCAACTGGGGCCGATCTGCTCGCTCACATTCCTTTGAGACTTTCTTCAGTGTCCTCACAATACCTTCTTGGTCCTGTCCTAGACACCTCTGTGTCCTGGCCAAGGGGCCCAGCTATGTTATAGGAGGGGCTCCCAAATGTTTTTCCCCTGGATTCTATTTTTTAGGGGAAAGCTTTTCAATGAAAGGGCTAGCACTATGGAAGGATGGAATGGGAGGTCAATTACATGTTATGATTTGATATACGGCAAAAAGTTCTAATATACTCAAAGATTTACACAATAATTCTATATATAAACTTCATGAGGGAAAGGGACTGTTTTTTTGTTTCTCTCTCTTTTATTCCAACACACAAAGAACTTAAGGTTTGCTAAATGTACAAAGGGCCTAAAATCCCATCATCAAGGCTAAACACTATCTTCTTAAAGCTCTTCTTTTAAAATGCTGAACTCTCTTGTAATACCAAACAAATTAAATCCATACCACCTTGGTGTAATTAAGTCTAAGGTTGCCTTCTTTCAGTCTAGGGATATCCAAATGGAAAGGGAAATGCTGATATTTACAGTCTTTTGAATTCTTTATATAAATGGCCCTATTTGATTTTCATAAAACCTTAGCTGATGTATGGATTATTATCCTAGTTTTATAGATAAGGAAACTCTGAGGATCAGAGAGGTTAAGTGATTTGTTCATGGTAACCCAGCTAGTTAATGTAAGTAGAAGAATTAAACCCAGGTCTATCCTGATTTTGATCTCAATGTTCTTTCTAATACAGAATGTTGCAAAACAGCAATAACAACAATAAACCCCACCAAACTAGTAATTAGAAGATGATCAAGGTTCTATCTAGAATAAACACTGTTATTAACTAGCTGTGTATTTTTTTAATTTAAACTTTAAAAAATTAACACAAATCTATTTTCTCTCATTTTTATCTATCCCTCTCTCCTCTTTAGGAATTTCCCCTTCCTCCAATCCCTCTAACAAATATACACAGACAAGCAAAAGAAGTCTGTACATTAGCCATCAAAAAAAAAAAAAAAAGTTTCACTTTGCATCCTGAGTCCAACATTTCTTTTTCAGCACATTTCACATCATTGGTCCTCTGGAATAGTGGTTGGTTGTTGTACTAATCAGAGTTCTTAATTATTTAGACAAAAGTTACCTATCTTATACACCCAGATAGAGGGAAATGAAATATGGACTACAACATAACATTTTCATGATCTCTACTGACATTTGTTTGCATTGTGTTGCCTTTCTCTGATTCTTTTTTTTTTTCTTGTAGATAGGATTTTTCTTGCATAACTTCTCAAGCATTTCAACATTATTAGCATGTAGTGGACTTCCTGCCATCTAGGGGAGGGGAGGGGACTGGGGGTAAAATTTGTAATGGAAAGCTTTGTAAAGATCAATGTTGGGGAACTACCCATACATATGTTATACAAATAAAAAGCTTTAACAAAAAAAAAAAAAAAAAAAGTTACCTATCTTTACCATGTTGCTCTTATTGTATAAATTGTTCTCCTGGTTCTGCATACTTCACTCTGCTTCAATTCATACAGATAGATTATCCCAGCCTTCTTTGAAACTGTCCCTTTCATCAATTCCAACATAATAGTATAGCATTATATTTCTTAGACCATGTTTTGTTTAGCAAATGCCTACTATGCACCAACCACTAACTATTTGTGAACTGATGGGCACTCTCCCTCCCCCCAAACAAGTTTCCAATTTATTTATATGATCTTGAGGAAGTCATTTCCTTTCTCTGGGTTTCAATTTCCTCATCTATAAATGAGAAAATGGATATTAGGGTAATTAAGGGCCTTTCTGGTTCTGATCTTTAAATCAATAGATGCCTAGTGGAGAAGGTGTTGGTAATGAAAAAAGGAAAATGAAAGGGAAGAAAGAGGTACAGAAAAGGCAACAGAATGCATGTTTGCCAGCTTCACATTCCCTCAAAGAGCCAGTTTAGTACATGAGACCCTTCGCTCCTTGTGTCAGTTCCACGAATTGCACAACTAACACAACATAGCATTTCTATAGGCAGTATTTCAATTAGAAAAATTTCCAGAATAGTTAAATCTCAATTAGCCAGTGGATTCAGCAAGTGGCAGGGCTTGGCAAGTTTGACCTTTATAGAATTCTCTTGTTTTAGAGAACACTGTCCAAGGTGCTGACCATTTGGAGGTATCTCAGCAGGTATTGCCCACCCTAAGCCTTCACTAATAAAGGGAATCTTTAAAATAGGGAAAGAATAAATTTCAGTAACACCATAAAAATTACACAAGTTAGGGGAAAAAGATATCTTTTGATAATTTCAGGAAAATGATGGAGAGCCTCAATAAAAAGCATAACAACTATATTACAAAGCAAAACTACAACCAATATCTCTTACATTTCTGTAGCACTTTCTATTTCTAAAGTTTTGAACATTTCATTTGTTCTCTCTCACATGAGGCAGATCCCAGGAGAATTGTTATTTCCATAAGATAGATGAGAAAACTCAGCCAACTTCAAGATTAAATTAACCAAGACCATAGGATAACAGATAAAGGGCTAGAAGGCACCTCAGATATCATCTAGTCCTTCACATTACTGTTGCTATCATTGCTCATTAGTTTCTGTTGTACCCAACTCTTCATGATTCCACTTGGAGCTTTCTTGGCAAAGGTACTGGAGAGGTTTGCTATTTCCTTTTCCACCTCATTTTACGAATGAGGAAATTGAGGCAAACAGAGTTACGTGACTTGCTCTGTTTACTGTAAACTGCTCACAGTTTCTAAGGTCAGATTTGAACTCAGGAAGATGAGTCTTCTCACTCTAGGCTGGCATTCAATCACCTACACCACCCTAGCTGTTTCTCATTTTACACAAGAGGAAACAGAGGTCCAGGGGGATGCTGAGGAGGTTGCTCAAGGTCATAAAAGTATTAGGAGCAGGAATGAGGTATAGTGGGCTCTCTACTCCAGAGGCACTGCTCTTCCTAATTTTATATTCTATTATTTACACCACGAATGACTATGGTAAAATGTACCCAGGATTAAACAAAAGTTGGACCTATTACTAACCAAAGAATGATCACTTTTAGGGCTTCTGAATTGCTCCCCTATATCAGGAAGAGGTAGAGGCAGCAGTCATGATGTATTTGCAACTTATTTGCAAATTTTATATTTGAGAGAAAAAGTGACTAAGCCCCCTACTGAAAAAAGATTAATTAAACCAACTCTGACAGTTGCTTGGGGGTATTCATTCTACTTGTATTCTTCTATGTCCATTCTAGATACTATGCCTGCCATGGATAAGGACACAGACTTGTTGGCTGCTGCCAGCTGGATCAGGCAGTTGGTATTTTAGAGAACTCAGACGGATGGTAAAGTGAATGCCAATTTTTCCAGGTCAGCAGGCTTCCCTGGGGCTTTTGACAATGGCTTTCTAAGGCCAGAGGGCAGTGTGTTCTCTGAAATATGGTGCCTTAAAGATTAGTCTCTGCCCTTTTACCCTTGCCTCACTGAATCCTGTTTCTTTGTTGACACACAGGCCACTGTTAATGGCTGGATGAAAAGGAGAATTGAAAAAGGGGCACATAGCACAAAAAAAGGTAATAGTTAGTATAACCATACCAGCTGTACTGAAAACTATCTTAAGGCCAGAGACCACACTGAATATAGTCCAAAGAGATCTAAAAATTGCAATTTTGTGGTCCTTTTATACACCTTAATCTGCGTTTGTCCTGGATGATGAGAATTTAGGAACAGAGGAAAGGACCATTCACGCCAAATGCCTCCCCAAATGATGCAGTCCAGACAGATGGTGTCCCTTTTTTCCTGTGGAGGAGTGAATCAGTAAGCAGGAATAGCTCTAATGACTGGCAGATCTCGGAATGCAACCCCCTTGTGTAATCAAGGGAAAGCTACTGACCCCAATGGGCATCATTTTTAGCTTACTCATGATTGTTGTTGTTTAGATATGTCTGACTCTTCAAGATGCCAGGGACCATTCTGTGCCAAAGATATTGGGGTGCTTTGTCATTTCCTGCTGCAGAGGATTAAGGCAAACAGATTTAAGTGACTTGCCCAGGGTCTCACATACACAGCTAGTAAGTGGCTGAGGCCAGATTTGAACTCAGGAAGATGAGTCTTCCTCACTCTATTATAGAGTTAGCTCTATGCAAAAGGTCAAAGGATCTGGAGTCAGGGAGACCTGAGTTCAAATTTAGCCTCAGAAATTTACTACTGTATGACCCATAGCAAATCATTGAACTCTATGTGCCTCAATTTCCTCATCTGTAAAGTGGGGGAAAAAATAATACCATCTCATTCCCAGAATTGTTGTCAGGAACAAATGAGTTAATAATTGTAAATATTTAGCACAGTGTTTAGCACCAATAACTTCTATTGAAATATTAGGTATTATTATGATTATGATGGCTAATGCCTGAAATTTTTTGAATAGTAAAGGCCAAATCTTTAACTCTACAATGAATTTTATTTCCCTTCACACACTCATTGGTTCAGACAAGCAAGGATTCTTAACTGTTTCTCACAGTCAGCCCCTCATTTCTTATATCTATGCCTTTGTTCCGACTGTCCCTGGGACAAAGAATGTCCTAGAATGTTTCTCTATCCTTTGCTTCTTAGAATTTTTAAGTTTCCAGAAGGCTTAGATGAAGTACCACCTTCTACATAAAGCCTTTCCTATCCCTTCCCTTTACCAGTACCAACTTTAAAAAAAAATCTTTCAAATATACATATTTTCCCCTCAAGGGCTAAGCTTATAAAAGCTCATAAACTTCTCCACTGATAAATTATATTCCACCAATGGAATACAATGATTTTCATTAACTGTCAGGTATCACTAACTCATAGATTTCCAGAGATATTCAACAGGAAAAACGAGGATCCCTAAGCACCAATATTGAGGAAGGACACAAGGTATAAAGTGCAAAACAGGACAAAAGAAAAACAGGGGTGCGCTGAAGACAGATGTTTCTGGCCACATGAGTTTCCCCCTGGGAAATATCTTCCCTGTGGATGGCACTGAAGGTCCTGTTGCCCTGATTTCTTTGACTAAGTGGGGCACCTGAGGATTTCCAAAGTCCTTTCCCCTGACTGCTGAGGGAGTTTAGAAACCTGACTTTTAGAAGCATGTCTCTCTCCTCCTTCTGAGACTACCCACTGTGGGGGAGAGAAAACTGATGGATCCTAAAAATAATTCCTCTCCCACTCGACTCATCTCGCTCAGTCTGACACCATTGCCAGGTGGGGTTCTACTTGTCCTAATTTCCCACCTATCTTTAGCAGCAACTTAATGAGGGAGAATTCCTTGCTGGGAAACAAAGCACCATCTTAGCTACTAAAAGGTATAGGGGAAAAGGCAGGAAGGCCTTGGGGCACAGGAGGAGGGTCATGTCTTTCTCTTGTGCTCTTGAGGATAAATAGGATCAGTAGACTGCTAAAAGTCAGGGATTTGGTGACTGCTTCATTACAGGATGAACTAAATTCAGCAATTCTCCGGCTGGGAAATTGGGGTAAGAAGATGAATAGTAAGCATGGAGGATTAGATAGTCTCCTCTAAGTTCTGTCTTTTCTATCCTATTCTTATTTTAAGAAGGGACCTTCATTGGTCTGTGTCCAGAAAAGGCAGAGGAGTGCAGTGAAAAGCTTATTGGATTTATATTCTGGAAGACCTGAGTTTGAATTTTGGCCTTGTGACTCATTAACTGTGTGGTCTTTAGTAAGTCAGCTCCCTCTTAGTATCCTCCTCCATAAAACACGGGGCTTGGACTAGGTCCTTAATATTCTTTTCACCTCTGAAAGCCCAAAAGCCTGAAATTCCACAATGAGTGATTAATTGCTGTGCATAAAGCCTTGCTTGCCCCATTCTAGTGCTCTTAGTTTACTGGGCAAATACTCTTGAAGGGGCAACACACTAATTCACACCTAACTATGAAAGACTTTTTTCAATCAGAGAGGAAAGACTGGAACAACCTGATAGAACCAAGTAGTGTGGGAAATCCCAAAAGAGTATGGTTAAGTACAGGATACTGGTTTTATTTACTTCTGCATCAATCTACTTAGTAGTTTTTTAGTCATATACAAGTTTTGTGACCTCTTTTTGTGGTTTTCTTGGCAGAGATACTGGAGTGGTTTGCCATTTCACTCTTCAGCTCACTTTACAAATGAGGAAACTGAGGCAAACAGGATTAAGTGACTTGCCCAGTCATATAGCTAGTGTCTAAAGCCAGATTTGAACTCAGGAAGAGTCTTCCTGACTCCCCATCAGATACTCTATCCACTGCACCACTTAGCTACACTCTCTGCATCAATGTAACACTTAGCAAAAGCCTTGCAATCTAATCCAATTTAACTTGATTTTACAAACACCTCTCTGGGTTTACTATGTGCAGGGCATTGGGCTGGGTTCCAAGAGGATATACAAAGATGAGTCAGACCCTATCACTGCCCTCAAGAACTGCAGTCTAGTAAAGAAGGTAAGACTAGGTGAGTGGGAAGAATGGTATGATAGGGGATTTGTAAAGATTATGCAAATACAGAGGATCACTACTAGGAGAGCTTCATAGAAGAAGTAACATTGAAGTTTTCTGAGCCTTGAGTGAAGGGTAGGATTTTAGCAGACCAGTTTGGTGGGGCTGCAGGGAAAGAGGAGGTATTCTAAGCAGAAGTCTGTGAGCAAAGGCATTGAAAGGATGATGGGTGGGGTTGGTAGAAGAATAAGATGAAGTCCCATTTGGCTGAGCAAAGATTAAGAAGAAACAAAGCTAGAATGCTAGGGTTAGGCTAGTGCAGTGGTTCTCAAAATTTCTGGTCTCAGGACTTTTACATTCTTAATTTGAGTCCTTCCTCTCTGCCCCCCACAAAGAGCTTTTGTTTACTTGAATTTTATGTACTGATTTTTTTGTATTAAAAATCACATCTTATATACTATTATGAAAATAATCTTGACCTTGCAGATCGCTTTGAAAGAATCTTGGGGTCACTGAGGCATCACAAGATCACACTTTGAAAACTAAAGTACAAAGGCTCTAGAACTTGGGATGAAGTTTAGACTTTTTTTTTCTTTTCCTGTAGTCAATTATCAGAATGAACCAAAAAGGTGCAAAGGGATAAATGTGGAGGTCATAATTTTGGAGAGCACAAAATTTTCCATAATTTTATCTAGGGAGAATTCTAATAAGAGACTAAGGAATTGGTCATTCCTAGTTCCCAAGATTCTAAATTCATCTTTTGATTAATGCTAATAACAGCTTCCATTTACAAATAGTACTTTAACTTTATAACATTAATCTAAGGTTGCTATTATCATTGTAGAATCATTTTTCAATTGTGTCCAAGTCTTTGTGACTTTGCCATTTCCTTCTCTGGCTCATTTTACAGATGACAAAACTGAGGCAAACAGGATTAAGCAACTTGTTCAGGATCACACAACTAGTGTCTGTGGCCAAATTTGAACTCAGGAAGATGAGTGGTCCTGATTCCAAGCCCAAAGTGCCACCTCATTGCTCATACTGTGTGCAAGATAGTGCAAGTCTTATTATTCTGATTTTCCCCAAGAAAAAAACCTACAGTTTAGCAAGGTTAGGGGGGGGGAGTCACACAACTCTTAAATGGCAGAGCTGGATCTTCAACTTAGTTCTTCTGACTCTTAAGAATCTACCATGTCATAGTATCTTCCAGAAAAAAAAAAGGGTCTGACAGCTTTTCTCCAAAAATTAGATCTTAGACCTCTCTGCTTCCTCTCTTTATTCTTCCTCTACAAGTTAGTTCATTTATAGGCTTTGTGATTTCACGCCTTATAAGCTTTACTCTTTGGAAGTGCAAATGATTGGAAAGATGATGTGATTTGATATAATTCAAGCCATTTAATCTCTCTACCAATTTTCTCCTCTGTCAATGGTTATTAGTAACAATTACCCCATCCAATTCACAGGATTGCAGACTGATACATGATTCTGTCAGGGTCAGCACTGAAAAACACCAGGAATGATCTCTGCAAGGACTCAGATCTTCCAGGGACATTGTTTGAAGAACCCTTCCATGTATGAGAAAGCCAAATTTCAGGGTATAACAACAGCCACTGACCTCAAGCAACTGACTCACAAATTGGCTGCTCTGAGGGCCTACAGGACTGAACTGGGGAGAAGTTAGAAGATGAACAGAAAATAAGGGTAGTTTGTCCTGTTTTCTCACTTATTAACTAACATAGATGGCAAAGTGGTAGAAGAACCAATGACCATCTAAAAAGGAAAATTTACCTTTCCTTCCTTTCCCCCTTCCACTTATTGGAACCTGAGTGAAACAAAATAGTGATTTTCTAGTAATAGTCCAAGAGCTATAGGAAAGATCCTATCTAGATATTTCAATATTCCTAGATATACCTAGGTAGGTATTATTCTAATCTCTTACAAGCATGTTATCTTTTCTCCAATCCACAACTACAGGTTTTACCTACTCCTAAACTTGGCCAGCCATTCCTACTTCCAGTCCTAAATGTCACATTCTCCATGGCCAGCCAGCTTCACAGATATAGCTATTGATAACCAAAGTGAGAGAGGCAGAAAGATACACAGAGAGACAGAGAGAATAGGTTGAATGACCCAGATGCTTTGTTGGTTAAACAATGAACAATTAATTATAAAGCAACTATAATAATGTGTAAGGCACAAGCCAGATAGAATCTATTAATTGAAATCCATGATGTCATGACACACAATGTCAGCCAAATCACAATTTAGTGTCAACCTACTTTATCCAGCCTTAACAAACTATTCTTCTCTTCACTAAAATGAATGACTCACCATCATCCTCCGTATATAGCTTATATTTTCCCTCCTTTGTGAGCTTTTGCTCATTGTTCCCTAGCCTAAGAGTGCCCTCAAATACTTTCATTTCTCCCCCTCCCCCTCAATTTTTGAATTTCCATCCATATTTTAAAGTTCAATTCAAATACCAGATGCTCCAGAAAGATTTTCCTGAAAATCTCTACCCACTTCCATCTCTAGTCATTGGCCTTTTCCCTTCAGATGTAGCATAGTACTCTGTACCACTCTTGGATACTTATCATAGTTTATGTTGGATTCTAGTCATCTAAGTTTATTTTGTAACTTCACACTTAGCTATAAACTTCATCATGGTTGGGACTGTCTTTTATTTAAGATTTCTCTCTCTTCTAACACCTAAGGCAATGTTCCTTAAAGACTAGGTGCTTTCCCGAACTGTCAAATTACAGAATCATAGCATTTCAGAGTTTTAAGTTTACATATGAACAGACGGAAAAATAGTTCCATATGTGTAAACCTGAGTGTGTTTGTGGTTGTATCTATAATAGCATATTGAACATGTTTATATACCACTGTAAAATTTTCTAATTGTCTTATTCCAATTAACCTTCTTACTCTTATCTATATTCAAAACCTTATAGTCAGGGACCATGTTGTTTCTTTATCTTTTTGCTTTGACATCACCAGGCATAGAGCCAGACACCCAGCAAAAACTTAATGCTTATTGATTGAATGCCTATCTGGATATCTATACAACTTCTATTTAGCTTCCATCTTTTCTACTGGATGTCATTATTTGGAAGAGGAATAAGGTTTTACTTCGTCCCTGAGGGCAAAGAGAAGTAGAGTTTATCTCCTTTAAAATTAACTTTTCTTAACAATCAGTGCTAGCTAAAAGTAAGATGGATTCTTTAGGAAAGTAGTGAATGAGACCCTAGCCCATCAATGAAAGGTCTTTAAGTAACTTGAAACTGTGTTCTGTCATTAGGGAAGTGGTTGAAAAGAATTTCTATTCTTGTACGGGTTAAACAAGATGACTTCTTAGATCTTTTCCAAATAATCTATGATTCTAAGTAAAAAGACCTCTAAACTGAAAAAGCAAAACAAATATAGTTAAGAGAGAAGTAGAAATTAAGACAGGTTAGCAAGAACCTATCTGTCCCATACCAAAATAAATTACATATCACAGAAGGGAAAGAACTTGAAGTTATGATCATTGAATCAATGTCAACAATTAATGAGGATTTGTTGATAGGTAAGGAAAAGCTTAAGATGGCTGTTCCAATTCTTAAAAAAAGAAGGGAAGGTATATTTAGAGATCAAGAATTATTATCCTGACATCTATGGCCAACAAATTCTGGAAAGGATTCTAAAACAGATGGTTTATGATCATTCAAAATAGGAAATAGTGATTACTAGGAACCAGCATGGATTCACTAAGAAAAACATGCCAAGTTTAATCTCATTTTATTTTTTGGATAGGCTTGCCTGTTATAGACATTCTGTACCTGGATTTCAGGCAAGACCTCTGACAAAATCTCTCATGTCTTTGGAGAAGGTGGAGAAATATGCACTAAATGGCAATGCAATTGGGAGAATTTATCCTTTTTGAACAACTATATTCAAAGAATATTAATAAATATTTAAACTACAGTGGTCCTCTCATCCTTGTCATATTCAACATTTTTACTACTGACTTAAATAATGACAAAGTAAGCATACTTATCAAATTTATGGCTAACAAAGTCAGAGGAATGTCTAATACATGGAATAGCAGGATCAAAACCTTAAAAATTGATGAAAGCACCGAGAATAAATCTTATTTTTTTTAAAGATGAAGAGTCAAAAATAAGGTGAAATTTAATAGCAGGAATGTAAAATTCTACATGTAGATTAAAACAACAGCCCCCAAACCAAACAATAAGAATTGTGCCTAGGAAAATACAACAGTGGGTTTAACTTCTGTTTGATTACATATGAAATATACTTAGGGCTTTTAGTTGATTCAATATTCAGTCAATAGTATGATGTGGTTGCCTCCTTTCCCCCTGCAAATTAATGCAATTTTAGGCTACTTAAACAGAAATGTAATGCTCAATAAAAAGGAGGTAATAGTTTCATTGTACTTGGGAATAGCGAGACTACATTTTAAGAAGGTCACTGACAAAAAGGAGTATATGTCTAGAAGGCATCAAGTGACTGAAGCACCTTGAATCCATGTCAAATAACTCTTGAAGAAACAAACTCAATATTAAGCTGAAAAAGAGAAGATTTGATGTGACTTAAATATCTGAAGGTATATCATCCTGAAAAAAGATTAGATTTATTCACTATATATCCATTATATTCATTAGAAAAGTAGATCTTCAGTGGCTACAAATTACTAGGAAGCAGATTCAAGGCTCAATGTATAGAGAAGATCTCTCTAACAATTCCAGGAGTCCAAAAAATGAAATGTTATCTTGAAAAATAGTGAGCTCTCCTTTCTGATCCTGGAATATTTTGGAAGAGGCTAGATGACATCCTTTCAAGAATTAATGAAGATTCTTACAATTGGGTGGAAGGCTGAACTGATGATTCTAGATGCACAAACTGCAGGGAGGAATAATTTCTGGCCTCAGACAGAAAGCATTCATTTGACCCTTATGAAAACCTAGATGTAGATCCTATCATTGTATCCTCTTTTGTGGATGAGGAAACTGAAATTGAGAGGTTATGTAGCTAATAAATGTCTGAGTTAGAATCAGAACCTCTAGGTCTTTCTGACCCCCAAGTCCAAGGTGATTCACTGGGCCTCCTGCGTAACTAGAAAAAAAGGGTTGGGCATAGATGCTATATTAAGGGCAGTTTGGTGGCAATGGAACTGGGCTCCAGAAGGCAAAATGGAAGGGCAAAGAATAGGGTAAAAGCATTAGAGGAGAAAGCTGTCTCTGGAAAAATCTTCCCATGCTGTTTAGAAACCAAGCATTCTTTCTGAGATGGTGTCAGTGGTGAATTCATAATGGTGAATTTCCCTGCCTTCATTTTAAACACTTGTACCATCTGAGGCTTAAAATGGGACTAGGTATGGAATTCTTTCTCTACAATCTGCTTTCCACACAAAATAAATGTTCTGAGACCTGACTTTATGAAAAAAAAATCTGGAAAATGGATATCCTGTTCTTTTGTGAACACACACACACACACACACACATGTGTGTGTGTGTTATGGACAGCTAATGCCTGCATTAGACTCAAATATCAAGAGGAAGAATTCTTTGGGGCGTATAGTGTTGAGATTTGAAACAGTCCAATGAATTAGTCTAACAATCAAGGGACTAAGAAATTAGAAGCCAGTGTTCTTTCTTATTCATCTCATTTACTGTATGATCCCATGTCCTATTAATATGCAGCTCTTAGCTCCCATCATGGTGGTTCACAATGTCCACCTCTTCATGACCCCATTTGGGGTTTTCTTGGCAAAGATACTGGCGGGATTTGCCATTTCCTTCTCCAGTTCATTTTTAAATAAGGAAATTGAGGCAGAGTTAAATGACTTGCCTGGAGTCACACAGCTAGGAAGTAAATGAAGTCAGATCAGAAAGATGAGAATTCCTGACTCCAGAACTGTGCCATTGATTCTAAACCAGCTTACAATTTACCATATGTACTCTTACATTGTTTTCTAACTGTGTGTGTGAGTCTAACTTACCTAGCCAGAATTGGGATATTAAGGACAGGGGTTGGTATATACACTCCTGATATTACCCACAAAATCAGACATAATGAATGGCAGGTGTCCAAGAAATCCCTTTTGATCCAGAAGACTTAGTGCACAGCCATTCACTTTTCCAACCATATAATGGGAGAATAAGCATAACTGCTTCTCAGGCTACCTCATAAGGAAAAAGAGAAGACAAACACCAATAGACTAGATATTAGCAGTCACAGAATAGCAGAGTTGGAAAAGGATTTACAGTTAATCTAGGCCAACCATCTCATTTTCCAGAAAAAGAAACTGAGGCTCAGATGTGGAAGGTGATTTGCTTGTGGTCATGACTGTTTAGGCCAGTTTTACACAAATAAAACTACTTTCCATTTTGGTAGCTTGTGCTTTCTCATACGTTATATCATTTAATTCTCATGATTACACTAAAGTACATATTATTGCCATTTTATAGAGGGGATAACTGAGGCAGAAACTAAATGATCTATCCCAGGTCCCACACCAGAGGAAAACTCTGCCTGGGTTTCCTGGCTCCTAGTCCACCATGATTCTCCACATATAGAAAACTTATCAGTTCCCAATAGAAGTTGAGACAGTACTGTCTAAAACAATAAAGTTAAGCATGCTCACTGGCAAATTCTAAGAACTATAGGTCTAAATAGAGAGGCCTCTGAGGTCCAACCCCTCTGTATTAGAGATAAAGAAATTGAAGTTCAGAGTGAAATTGTAAAGGTAGCAAACAATTCAAAGTAGATTTGAACCTGGGCCCTTTGGATACCAAAGTGCTCCTATTGTATCATACTGCCTCCCGGCTCCTTCCTAATAGACAGCCTTTCTGACCAAGAGAATTAGGCCATCCTATGAAAATAATACTAAGAGAAATCCTTGCTGCTATCAAATACATCCAGACCTCAGCCATTCCAGGTCCTTACAAGGCAAAGGGGGTTCAAGAATTCAGCCACACGCTTGTTATTTCCAAGTCAGAATTAATCAATGAAGATCAACTAAAATCAATTGTTTTTCTCTTGATACCAGATTCCAGGATTTTGGTCAAATTGCCATGGACGCTATGCTTAATGGTTGCTATGGGCTGGGTAATGTCTCTTTAATTCACTGGCAAATGAATCTCCATGGAAGCTGCTTATTCTTAGTAGAAGCATCTCTTTTGGACTGGTCTGAATATGGGTACCAGTGTCTGAGCAAGGATGCTCTTTTGTTTTCAAAGAAGACTTACCTGACTCATTCTCCTCTGCCTCCAACACAGCACATAAAGACACATAGATTTCTCACTCTTCTAACTCCTACACCCTTCATTGCTTACTCTGATTGTCCCTTAGGGTACCGTAAATGAAAATTGCCAAGGCTCCATACTTCTGGCACTGACTCAGAGAGTCAGTGGGGAGGGGGAGAGAGAATTCTCCCACCGGTGCTAAAAAACAAGTTTGGACGGTACAAAAGATGGCATGATACTGTGAGAAGAGCACTGGCCTTAAAACTTGGGTTCAAATCTCAGCTATACTTACTATAGATATAATATATAACTATACATATACTTACTGTATATATATATATGTATATATACACACTTACTTTACTTTAGATATATATTATAAAGAGAGTAAAAGACATTGATCCTCTTTGAGTTTTTCAGTTTCCCATATATAAAATGGATAAAATATTATGTGCCCTATCTAATTCACAGTGCTGTTTGGAAGAGAGTGCCTTATAAACTTTTGCATCTTCCTGGCCCTTAAGAACCTATAATAGAATATGAGAGATAGGATACATTTGCAAAAACCTTGAAACAAAATGTGATAGATATATGAGAGAGGTATAAAGTGCTACGAGAAACTTGCTCAAAATTCTTATTCTCAGGATGGCCAAGTGGTGGGGGCAGCCTCTTTGGAAGCCCTAGATGCTCCCTCTAAACTGCTTTCAATCTTATACTGCTATTGAAAAGACTGGGAGAGGAAAAAAACTATATTTGGTTTGTCCCAGGTTCTACATTTTATAGGATGGCTTGAAATCCTTGTGTACCCTTAGGAACAGCCTGGCTGGTATCCCTCATTTGGCACTTAAGTAGCTTTAAGTTGCTATGTTTATTTGTGAGCTTGGTCTTCTCAACAAGATTATAAGCTTTTCAAGGACAGGGCCCATGTTCCAGGCACATCTGTATCCTGTTAAGTGCCTATATTATAATGACTTTCAAATAGTAAGGGGTCACTAAATGTTTGTTGATTGGCCAAGTGAAGATGACACAGGCTAGAATCTGGAGGGGTGACTACAGTATATGAGGCTGTCCCTTGGAGCTGGCAGCATCATCACTCCCAGAGCTCAGCATCATCTGTGGCTCTGCCTGGGGAGATGACCTACATTTGCTATTATCCTCAGATTTCCGGGCATCTATCTAGAGCAATTTATTTCATTATTTGTTCCATTCTGTCAGTCACTGAGGGAAAAAGAATTCATGGGCTCATCTTCCAGTGATTCTGGGTGACAGACTAGGGTCAAATTTTATGAAATCACAGAAATTTTTTTTTTCTCTCTCTCTCTCAACATACATATGTAAACATATTATAAATGTATAAACATAATGTGAATATTTATGTGTATATATGTGTGCACATAAATATATACACAAATGTGTATATATAGAGAGATAGATACATAGATATACATACATCTGCAAATGTACCATTTTTCAATTATGTCCAACTCTCTGTAACCCCATCTGGGATTTTCTTGATAAAGATACTGGAGTAGTTTACCTGGTCCTATTCCAGCCCATTTTACAGATGTGGAACCGAGGCAAACAGTGTTAAGTGACTTACCTAGAATTGGAAGCCAAATCTGAACTCAGGGAGAGAAGACTTCCCCTAATTCCAAGCCTGGTACTCTATGCACTGTGGTATTATTATAATGTAGGCCCATTATAATAAAGTGATTCTATTTACTTAGTGGCCAGTATTTGACTGTAATTGGGAACAGATGCATGGCTACAGGGTGAATAGAGCATCACTTGGGAGATGGAAGAAGATAAAGGCAGTGGGAAAGATTCAGAATATATCATCATATAGATTCAGAATTACTAAAAAATTCCAGTAATTTCACATATAACAACAGAATCTAAAAAACTTGCACTATGAAATATCCCACAGATCCTCAGGAAGTTCTTAAAGCCCTGGAGTTCTGGAATATAGTCCAAAAAACTCTACTCTAAATCATTAGGAAACACAAAATCCTAGGCCTAAGGAAATGAAGTCTGTGTATTTGCAACAAGGCACTTAACTCCAACTCCAAATCCTTTGTGGGAAGGTAGAGTGCCCATATTCTCAAGAAGGGCATCCCCAGAGTACTAGAAGGCAATCCTGGAAGGCCTTTCCAGACCTTAATTACAGAATAGGAAAGTATCCCCATATGAAGGTAGTCACCTTGTATTTATATCCAGGAAGAACTGATCTCTGTAAGCTTTCTTTCATTGGCTCATCATTCCTCTGAAACTGGCTGCCCCTTACTTCTGGATTACCTCCTCCTGTAGCTAGTTGGTATGTACCAAGGATACTAAATTATTCTACACATTAGCTTAACTGATGAATAATTTGGAAGGTAAATATGCTAGGGTAAAAGACACAATAACATTGATTTCAGAAAAGCCAGAAAAACTTATATGAATTGATGCTGAGTGAGCAGAACCAAGAGAACATTGCAGACTATAACAAGATTATGTGATGATCAACTGTGATGGACTTGGCTCTTCTCAATAATGCGGTGATTCAAGGCATTTCCAATAGACTCAGGATAGAAAATGCTAGATGCACTCAGAGAAAGAATTATGGAAACTGAATGTGGATCAAAGCATAGCATTTTCATCTTTTTGTTTGTTTTTTTCTTTCTCAGAGATGTTTTGGTCTGATTTTTCTTGTATAGCATGACAAATATGAAAATGTTTAAAAGAATTGCATTTTTTTAATCTATACCAGATTGCTTGCTGTCTTAGGGGGGGAGGTAAGGGAGGAAGGGAGAAAAATCTTACTAAAATGAAATGTTGCAAATTATTTTTATATGTATTTGGAAAATAAAATACTATTGAAATTTTTTTTTTAAAAGACATAATAGTATTCTAAAGTTAAATATGAAGAACTAGGAAGTTATTTAGGCCATAACCACAGTCTCTCCAATAACCAAGAGGGCAAAAATCAACTACTTAATATTTAGTAATATAATTATTTAATATTAATAATTAATATTTATATTATTAATATGACACATTAATAATAATATTAATGTGTTATTAGGCTCAGAGGGCACCTTGGAAGCCCCTCTGGGTGTTTAAATATGGTCTAGTGGCTTTGGATTGAGAGAATCTGCTGTTGTTTTGCTGTTGTTTTTAAAATAAAACTATTGATATTTTTTGTTTTTATATTACTGACGTTCATTCCTTTCACAGTGAAGTAATCAGATACGTTCAGAATAGTTTGAATAAAACAGGAAAAAGTCACACAATTGTACTGACTAATACATCAAACATTCATGTTTCTCAGCTTCAACAGGGTCCTCACTGGAGCAAGATAATCCTTTTATTCTTCTTTAATTGATTCCTTTTTGGATTCCTCACAAAAGCTTTTCTAAACTTCCTTTTCTCTACTCAACCTCTTCCATTTCAGTTGAGAACCTTGTCTCTTCCTTGAGAAAACTGAGTTTATGTAACCTTTTCTCTCATTCTCCTTATCTCAAAACTCCTCAGCATCATCCCTCACACTCTTCTTCTTTCCCCATTTCAGAAGTGATCCGTCTTGTCAAGGCCAATCCCTCATATGTGCCCCTGATTCCATTCCTTCTCTTCGGCTGATTGTAATTTCAGTCATTTCCTCTCTCTTGCTAATCTTCAACTTCTCTTCATATTTACTGGTTCCTTTCCTACTGCCTTGAAACATGCCAAAGTCTCTCCCATCTTTAAAAAACATATATATATATATATACTAGACCTGCCATCTGCTCAAATTATTGTCCTACAGTTCTTCTCACTTTATCAGTCAAACTCTAAGAAAAAGCTGTAGTCTTCTACATATAGCAATATCACAAGCCACTAACTCCTCAACACTTTGCAGTCTAATTTCTGACCTCATCACTGGAATGAAACTGCTCTTTCCAAAATTATCAGTAATTGCCTACTTGCCAAATCTCATGGTCTTTTTTTTTTCATTCCTCATCTTTCTTGACCTACTTTTCACATATGACACTTAACATTTCTAATGTTTCTTTCCTCTTGGATATTTTCCTTATCTGGGCTTTTCTGACACTACTCTTAGGGGTTTTCTTCCTACATTCCTAACTGCTCTTTCTCAGTATCATTTGAAAGCTCAAATAACATCCCTTAATTGTGGAATATAGCCTAAACTTTTGTCCTAAGGTCCCTCCTCTACTTTCCCTACACTCTCTCAGTGTATGGGTTTGAAGATCATCTCCATATTGATGACTCCTAGGTCTTTATAGCCTTAAGCTTCAGTCTTTCATCACTATCTCTTGGTCATGACAAACTAGATGTCAACCTCAACATGTCCAAAATGGAACTCAGTGTCTTTTTCCCCCTCAAATCTACCTTTCTTTCAAATTTTCTTATTTTTAAGTTGGTTACCTGGTACTATTCCTTACGCTTTAATCTAGTTTTACTTTTCATATCCAATCAATTGACAAATCTTGCCACTGCTATCTTCATCCAGCTACTTCTCTCCATTAATACAGCTACTACCTTTAGTCTGAACCCTCATCCCTTATTGTCCTTGCAATAGCCTCCCAAATGCTTTCCTACTGCCATGAGCAAATGTCTTCTTATTCTAGAATCAAATATAATTTTAGCTTTTAATTTTACAATCTGCTTCCAAAATCTTTTCAGTCTCATTGTACATTACTCCTCTTCTTGAACTCTACAGTGCAACCAAAATGACTTTCTCTGCTTCTCACACATTATGCTCAATCTCCCATTTATAGACCTTTGTACTGGTTACTTTACCCCATGCTTGGAATGCATTCTCTCTCATCTCTATCTAACTCAAAGAATCCCTCTCTTCCGGCCTGGAGAGACTTACATGAACTGATGCTGAGTGAAATGAGCAGAACCAGGAGATCATTATACACGGCAACAACAGTACTATATGACGATCAATTCTGATGGACATGGCTCTCTTCAACAATGAAATGTTTCAAACCACCTCCAATTGTTCACTGAAGAAAGCCATATACACCCAGAGAGAGGGATGCGAAATGTGGACCACAACATAACATTCTCATACTCCTTGATTGATGTTTGCTTACATTGTGTTTCCTTTATCTGATATATCGTTTGTGTAGATAAGATTTTTCTTGCACACCAATGATAAGTTTGGAAATATGTATACATATATTCGATTTGCCAATATTTTAACATAATTAACATGTAGTGGATATCCTGCCATCTAGGGGAGGGGTGGGGAGTTGGGGGGAAAAATTTGTAACGGAAAGCTATGTAAGGGTTATTGTTGAAGAATTACCCACACATATGTTATGCAAATAAAATAAAAATTAAAAAAAAAAATTGGAACAGAAAGTTTGGCAAGGGTCAGTGTTGAAAAATTACCCATGCATATGTTTTGTAAATTAAAAGCTTTAATAAAAAATGAAAAGGAAAAAAAAAAAAGAAAAAAAAAAAAAAAGAATCCCTCTCTTCCTTCAAGATGCAGGTCAAGTGCCACCTTCTACATGAAGCCTTTCTTGATTTCCCATGCTAGTGACCCCACCAGCCCACTCCCAACTACTTTATGCTGAACATCCCAATTCTCCAGCCTTAAGAAAAATTCCCATTATGTACTTTCTTGCAATGGCCTTGGTCACTGGTCATATACAGAGACAAACAGAGAGACAGACAGACAGAAACAGAGAGAAAAAGAAACAGACACACACACACATAGCTCCTTTAATGAGACAGAGAGAGCAGAGCCTTAGCATATCCTGAGAAGGGAACTACCCAATACTTTGTATTTAAAGCCCTATGAATTGAATGATCAGATTCTTGAGAGACAACATGTCACAAATGACAGTCAGGAAAGCCTGGGTCCTGCTTCTGACATATACTGAATGTGTGACATTGGGCCAGAAAATTAATACCTTAGTGCCTCAGGCAACTTACTAGGACTATAAACTGAAGAAAAAGATGCCTGTCTGCAATGCTAGGGAAAGTTCTCTCACTCTATACCAGTGGAAGTACAGATGCAGACAGAAAAAAGCCAAAAAACAAAAAAAAAAAAAAAAAAAAAGACTGAGCACAATGTGAAGTCACTATGGTAGAAAATTGGGTAGAAATCACATTGACCTTGAGGCCATTCCTATCAAAGATAGGCAGACACCTCTTCATTTTCCAGAGTCCTAAGAAAGCACTTTTTTTTTTCCTTTTGCAATAGATAGGTAGGTTAGTCTCCTTGATCCTTAGGAAGAATCTTTAATAACAGTAAATTTGTAATGTCTGTCACTTTACCCCTGGAGGAATTCAATACATAGTAATACCAAATAATAATTATATATTCAGAAACCTCTTAGAAAATAAACACACAAAGAAATGACAAATATCTGGGAGGGAAAAAACCCCAGGGAAAATTTTTATGAATTGGCACAGAATGAAATAAGCAGAACCAAATGTATGATTTTTTTTACTCCTCCAATAGCTCAAAACACCCCTGGAGGCTTTAAACAGTAGCTAAACCCAACAATGCAAGGCAGTCCAGAGTAGGAAGCAGAAACAGAAGAACCTAGCCCCAAGAAAGGATTGCTCTTCAATGGGAAAGAAAGGATTTCTCTTTCCTCCCTTTTCTATCAGCAATGGGACCTAACATCAGAGCTGCTTGCCTAGAAGACATATCATTCAGCAGCTGGAGGCTCAGGAAGGTCAGTTGGAGAATTTGAGACACTGTTGGGGGAGCAGAGATACACACCCTTCAGACAGACATGAATACAGAGAGGGTGAGGGTATGACTCCTGGCAGAAAAGAGAACCAGCTATGGAGTCAAAAGAGGGCTAGCCCTGGTCCCTAAGAGTTGAAATGTGAAGAAAAGCAGACCCTGAGATCCCAGTTAAGTGACTCACCTAGCAGAGACAATGAGCTCAAGGGTGTGTGTGTGTGTGTGTGTGTGTGTGTGTGTGTGTGTGTGTGTGACAGACAGATAATCAGAGACACAGAGAGGCAGAAAGAGAGAGAGACAGAGACAGAGAAGGAAAGAGAAGGAGATGGCTTGACCACATGTACCCTTATGAGTGTGTCCCTCATTACTACCATTGGATTACAAGACTGTGTTTCAGATTCTTTGTTTCCTGGGAGAGTGCATTCTAGGATGGGTAGGGCATGTTTTCAAGTTCCTATTGTTCCCATGCCATTTGTGCAGCTTTCATAGTTTATTGTTTCTACTGGCTGACTGTTCATGAGAAACACATAGATTGATGGAACTTCATAAGGCCTAGTTTTAGGAGATCAATCACACAGGATATTTCTAGAACCTAATAACAATCATTCTTTGGGAGGATCAAACCCTTGAGTGCAAGTGCTGAGTTGAGGGAGTGTTTAAGAGGAAATATTACATAAACAATGACTACAACAATGTAAAAGCTACTTAAAAAAAAAAAAAAAAGAAGTATCTTCTATCACTGGGTGTCCCCTTACCACTCAATCACTCCAAATGTTACTACATTGTCTCAACAAGCTAAGCAATCAGGAAAGAAAAGACCTGAGTAGCACCATGACAGGAAAGCAAATAGACAAAGGAGGAAGAAAACTCAAGATTCAGTCTTTCCTACCTCCGATCATTTCTTCTCCGTCGGAATAATTTCTTAGTGTGTGCAATCTCTGCTTCATGGGGCATTGGATGATAACCCTGCATTGGGAGAGAAAGACTTTGTCATCAATAATTCTGAAAGTGAGAAGCTCCTTCTAATACTAAACCAAATCCCTATAGATAAAACTATTTATTATTATGACAGATAAATAACCACAATAATAACTAGCAATGGTATTAAAAACTTTACATGTATTATCTAATCTGATCAATAATTATTTAAATAATAATAATACTAAAAGCATAGACTAGGTGATGCCCAAGTCTTTCTAGAACAAAAATGAAGGAAGGTTCACCAAAGAATGAAACTGATGTGTATAATAAAAGCTTGGATCACAGAATACATCAACAGGTAGAAAGAACAGAAAAAGGAATGGAGTTGAAGAGCAAGCAGGAATCTTGAAGGATATGTGATGGGTGTCAGAATTGAAATGAAGGTTAGGAATGAAAGACTGTGTTTGCATTTATTCTTTTTTTGGGGGGAGATGGGAGAGTCACACAGCTAGTGTCTGAGACCAGATTAGAACTTAGATTCACCTGACTCCAGGATAAGTGCTCTATCTACTATACTATAGTCCCTTGCAGTTATATGACAATCCTAAAGATCTCCACTGCCACTATAGACCCAAGCCTGGGTGACTACAAGGTGCCTACCTAACTTGGACCTGCTTCTTTCTGGACTCCATACCATCAATGGATCTCGGTGTTTTCCCACCAGTCACACTCGGGGACTGAGTTTGGAAGCTTCCTTCCTTGGAACCCACTACTAGGTTTACTTTTCAGAGTAAAAGTTGTATCTACTGTATATGATATATTCTATATGATTACTCAGTACCCAGGCAGAAGTAAGCTGCTACTAAAACCAAGATTTTTGCCTCAATACTTACTTCTCCCTTTCAGTTTCCTATCACTGAGTTCATGAATGAATAGAATGAATGAAAAAGCATGTATTAAGTACTTACTGTATGCTAAATGCTTTGCTAAGTGCTGATGATAACAACTAGCAAAATAGACAGTCATTGATCTTAAGAAGTTCACACTCCAATTGGGGGAGACAACACATAAAAGAAAGTTCAGCTGCAGGGATGAAAGAGAAATCTGAAAATCCTCAGGGTGTAGTGGTGGGGTGGATGGCAATGCCAAAAGTCTTTAGGTTGTCTGTGCCAGGGGAAAGCAAAACATAGAGGCAGGACAGAGGGTAAAGCGGAGTGGTTTTCTATCTCAAGAGGGGAAGAGCTGCTGGCTCCTTTTTGAGTTCTGTGAGCAAACAACTTAGACAAAGGAGAGAAGAGAATCTATCAATCAACATTTATTAAGCACTTACTATGTATTAGTCAGTGTGCTAAGCACAAAAAGAGGCAAAAGGCAATTTCTGTTCCCAAGGAATTTGAAATTTAATGGGGAAGACAACAAGCAAACAAATATATACAAAATAAGCTAAATACTGGATAAATAAGGAATAATTAACAAAATGAAGGTACTAGAAAGAATAGGGGTTGGGGAAAACTTCCAGTAAAGATGGAATTGCAGTTTATGTAGCATTATCTGAGGTACTAGAAGAAGATGGAGAAAATTTATGAATAATTTTACAAGATTTTCCAAATTAAGTCAACATATACTTTGATGATCAGTAACCTCATTGTGAAGGATGGTAGTTTTTTGTTGTTTTTTTTTGGGGGGGGGAGGTTTGGAAAATATAATTAAAACTTGTTTACTCTTATTTTTAGAGTGAACAAATAACTGTAGATTACTCTGAAATCTTTTGCCTCTATTATACAAATATTCTCTAGACATGGACATGGGCAAATACTGAACAATGTTATTTAAAAAATGAAACATATTTTAGGGGACAGGAAATGACTGGTTATTGATTTGAGTCATATCCGAATCAGCAATTTATGTGCAATCACATCATCAAGTAGTTAAAATAATCATCAAATTAGACAAAGGGCTAAAGGTGAAAACAATTGTGGCAGCTTCAATCTGATATATTCAAATAAGACATAAATGTCAAAAAATGGGAAATGGAAAAAGACTAATCACCATTTCCTGCACAAATTAATGAATAAATAGTTGCCACAATGAGGAGGCCAAAAGAGTCCAGAAACTGTCTTAGTCAGAAAACACTTGATCCTCCTGCCAAAAAGAGGAAGACAGCAGTCAAAAGTAATACCAGTTTAGAGTGGAAATATTTGCAAAACATTATCTAGGAGAATGGAGGAAGATTACAAAGAGTATGAACTAAAAAAGCAGCAAGAAGGAGTAGGAAAAATAAAATATTTCCCTCGAAAAGTTTATGAGAACCAATTGAGCCACAATATCTTAAGAGCATTTATAAATGGAACTTTCAGGAGGACAATGAATAAGGAGAAAATAGAACAAATCTGATCACATATCTAAAATAATCTGCCTTTAGTAAAGCCACAGAACCACCATATTGGGATCCTCAATCTACAAATAGAAATGTTACATGCATATACACATGTATATATTTTGTATCTACTTAAGGTTGTATGTCATATTTGTCTCAATAGAACACAAGCTACTTGAAGTATTTCTATCTTTGTGTCCTTGATGACTGATACATTATAACACTTGCTAATTTTACTAACTCATCTTTATCCACCGACCACCTTCATTTAGGCACTTATCACATCTTGTCTGGATTAATGCGATAGTTTCCTAATTTGGTCACCCTGACTCAATCCAACCCATCCTTCACAGTCAACAAATTGATTTTTCTAAAGCTCAGGTCTAATTATGTTACTTCCTTACTCAATAAACGCTAATGGCTCCTTACTTCTTGGATTAAAATATAAACTATGTTTGTCATTTAAGATCCTTTACCTATGTTATCTTTCTAGACTTATTACACATAACTCCCCTTCATGTATACTAAAAACTGGCCTTCTTACAGTTACTTATATGTGGTACTCTATCTCCTATTTCTTCTAGCACTGGCTGCCTCTATCTCTCACATCTTCCTCTTAGAATCCTCACTAAAGCACAACCTTGTACACAGTCTTTTATAATTTTCTCAGATCCTAGTCTATTCTCTCCCAAATTAGCCTCTCTCTCTCTCTGTTTATTCTCAAGAATATCAGAGTTCCTTTGTAGGTCTTTGTGTTTCTGTTTGGAGCTGGATCTGGACCTGACTACTTGTACTTGGTGATGATTGGTACTCAATAGTGAAATATGACCTCAATTTATAGTCCATAGATTTATGTCCAAGAATCTGAAGACACCCTTACTTATGCTAGCTATAGAGAAAACAGCCAAGGAAATTATAGTCTCTTAACATTTGCAGATGAAAAAACTGGAAGGACTTGCCTGTTGATACCCTGAACTTGTGGCAGATCTGTGGGATTAAGCTCACCCCAGGGCATCTAGCAGATATCTCCCCTTTCTCCTCTCTCAATCCCTTGTTCTTTAGAAAGAAAGGGCCAAGTTACTCACATTTCCAAGAACTCAGCTTATATTACTAATGGGAGAAGAATGTGGAGGTAGAACTGAATGTCAGAATCAGCTGACCCAATACCTCTTGTGGAATTTCCCAGAGAACTATTAATTAAATAACATAGCATCATGGAAAGTTGGATTTAGGTTCAAATCTTTCCTTGGACACTTACTACTTGTGTAACCTTGGGCTAATAACAAACCTTCATGGATCTCAATTTTCTCATTTGTAAAATGAAGAGGTTAGATGAGATGATTTCTAAAGTTCTACCCAGTCCTAGATTCTGTAACCCCATTAATGAACCAGTAGAGCAAAGAGATCCTGAAGTTGTCAATACTGAACTTGGACCTTGATGGTTCCACGTAGAGAATAACAACTTAAAATTATTCTTGAAAAACCTACGTGCATAGCCCTGCTCTGACAATCAGGTCAACAATGTGTGTATAGTTGACTTTGGGGCAACCACAATGGGCCCCTGGGGCTCCTGGCAGTGTGGTCTGTATAATTGTCTTAAAAGGATATTATTTGTTTTCATTTTTGAAAAAAAGAGGAAAAAAATGGAAAAACACCAAATCTTCATCTTGTTCTTCCTCCCTCAGCTCCTGGCCCTCCCTAATAGCACTCCCCCCCTTTCCTACCCCCCAGATCTCCTCCAAGTCCATTCACTTCAGGAACATGCTGGGTGTGCCCTAAGTAGACAATGGGCAGGAAACTACACTTTGTCCCCACATTGCTTTGGGCTGCCTGCCCAAGCTTTAGTTCTTCGCCATGATATTGGGATGGTCAGAAAGCCCACCCAGGACTTTGGAAATCACTTCTTAACCTACTGGATGCCTTAACTCCAGCTACCCCAGTAACCACCCTGATCTGTCACATCCTCTCCTTACCCATATCCTGGCCAATCACACAGACACAGAGACATGGACGGATAAAGAGAGAGACAGAGAGAGAGACACAGAGAGAGAGACAGAGAGGGGGAAAGACAGAGAGAAAGAGACAGAGACAGAGAGAGAACAGGAAAAGAGATAGGCAAATAGGGAGGGAGGAGGAGAGAAGGTGAATGCCACAGTTTAGGACCTTATCCTGGTTCTTCACTGGAACCCACTGAAGGGGTATAGGAAGCTGCTGAGCTACCTTGGATATCTAATGAAACTTTAGCTGACTTCTGTGTGGAGGAGGGCATACCTGGGGTAGGAAGGAACAGTGATTTGTGGAGGAGTGTAAGAGCCTCATTTGGCACACAGGGAGTGGGATGGAAACACTTTGCACTATTCTGCATTTAGTTTGAAGTGCACTGGGTGGCCAGAGCATAACCTGAGACTGGTGAAATACTGGCATGATCCCTCATACATGCCTAGCCTTTGCACAAAGGTTACCCCCTCCACACCCAGCACATTCATAGGTCTGGGAATGACTAAATTGATTATACAAGGTCGAAGGGCCTTAAGCCCAGGACTGAATTTAAAACGGGGCCTAAAATTAAAGCAAAAAGGGAGACTGATCAGGCAGTTAGATGGCACAGTGGAGAGCGTCCCACCTGGATTCAGAAGGACTGGAATTCAAATCCAGTCTCAGATACTTACCAGCTGAGTAACTATATACAAAAATCCCTTCATTTTGATGGCTTCCCCCCAAAAAGAGAGTGGGATGGCATCCATGGCATTTCCACTAGCGAAATAAGAAAACAGAATGCTTTACATTGCTTCTAGGGAAGGAGGATTGCTTAATGCAGTTATGGCTCAAGAATGAAGTAGGATGGGGGCAGCTAGGTGGTGCAGTGGATAGAGCACCAGCCCTGAAGTCAGGAGGATCTGAGTTCAAATCTGGTATCAGACACGTAACACTTCCTGGCTGTGTGATCCTGGGCAAGCCACTTAACCCCAATTGCCTCAGGGGAAAAAAGAATGAAGTAGGATGGTTATGTACCATCTCATGAAGAGGAATAATACAACTAGGTATATAGAATATTAGCACTGTAAGCAATATGGATACAGTAGAAAGAGTCCTAGTTGGGGAGTCAAAGACTTGAGTTTCTCTTTCCTTTGATATTTACTACCATACTACCTTGACCTTAATAGCGAAAATTTATACAACACTTTAAGGTTTGCAAAAAACTTCACATATATTATCTTAGTTGATCCTAATAACAATCCTGCAGGGTAAGTACTATTATTATTATTCCCATTTTACAATTAAGGAAACTAAGGCAAGGAGATCAAGTGATTTGCCCAGAGTTGCATAGATGGCAAATTTCTGAAGGTAGTATTTGGACCTTGGTCTCTCTGAGTCACTCTGCCCACTACACTATCTATCGAACTAGTAATTTAACATCCCTGGGCCTCAGTTTTCACTTCTGCAAAATGAAGGGTTAGGACTAGATAGCCTGTAAAGTCCCTTCTGGGTATACATCCTATGACTTCAGAGATTAACTAGTTCACACTTTTCATTTTATAGATGAGAAAAGGGAGGCCCAGACAGGCAGAATAACCTCCCCCCTGGTCATCCTCACTTTAAGCAAACCATATGGCAACAATGAATTTACAAACAGAGAAATTGTTGAATAGTTAATGGTTTTACAAAAGATTCCTTTCCTTGGGAAACAGATTTTTATACTATAGGAACCCTTAAAATAGCAAATTCCCCATGTACAGATAAAAAGGGGTTCATTCATTTTATATAGACTTTTTCAGGAAAAAAAGGAATGAATAAGACATGATGTGCTGTATTTAAATTAGCCTTAATTACTGTTGAGTGGATACAGGGACTCTCCTGGCTGGTCTGTGGCCCCCCAAGGACCCACTCATTAAACAGGCTTCTTGGTTCCAGGCAGTTGCATTACAGTCCCTTGGCTGTCCTTTTCAGCAGTTCACACATTCAACACCACTGAAGCACTGTCTGAAAGGCCATAAGTCCAGCTATCTGCCCAGGAAAGCTCATAGTCAGAGAGGCTGCCACTGGAGGAACAGATAAGGCAAGCAAATGGGAATTCAGAGGGCAGAAGGAGAAGGACTGTGATGAGAGGAAGGGCTGTGTTCCCTACTTAGTCATTCTGGCCACTGGTGGTAGAGTTAGAAAATAGCTTGGGATGGGATAGGCAAGCATGTTTTTTGTTTTTTTTTTAAAGACATTAGTAAAAACAAAGAAAGATATACAGATAGATATACTATACAGATGAGAGAGAAAAGACATATGAGAGTTGAGATAATGCTAATAAGATTACCTGATAGGTGGAGTAAGTGAATTTTAATGTCAGGACTTTGATGTTCCTCTTTTACTGGGAACAGTTATATGTATAATAGAAAAAAAAATGTGTGTGTGTGTGTGTGTGTGTGTGTGTGTGTGTGTGTGTGTGTTTAGGTATATCTCTATAACTCTCTTATCCTGGAATAAGAGGAATAACTCATTCCTCTCTCTGCCAGGCCACTTTTCCTCTTTGTCACTGGTAGGTACTGAGGTTGAAAATGTTTAAATGCAAAAATGGCCTGGGTTCACTATCTACCTCCTACATAAGAAAGGGAAAGTCACTTATTTTCTCTTAAATTTCCAGAGAATACCCAGTACCATGCTAGGTCACAAGATCATATATATGAAGATGGAAGGTCATCAAATATCCACCTACATCATTCATTCACATCTGTAAAATGAGGAAATTGGATTAGACAACTATTGTCCTTTCTGGCTATACATCATAGGATGTCATAGAGGTCAACTAGTTTACACTTCATTTCATATTTAGACATCATCAAATCCAATCATATCACATGAGGAACCTGAAACCTAGAGTTGTTTAGAGATTTAAACACAGCTGAAGAGTGCTGTGAATGAAGCACAGGGCTGTTAGCCACAAAGA
The DNA here is from genome assembly GCA_023553655.1 of Myrmecobius fasciatus. Taxonomy (NCBI): domain Eukaryota; kingdom Metazoa; phylum Chordata; class Mammalia; order Dasyuromorphia; family Myrmecobiidae; genus Myrmecobius; species Myrmecobius fasciatus. The sequence goes on along the minus strand of JAJPUD010013186.1, from coordinate 225 downwards.
TGAGTTAAAATCCTTCTTTAGAAACTTATTAGGTGGAGCAGTTAGGTGGGGTAGTGGATAGAGGACCAGCCCAGAAGTCAGGAGGACCTGAGTTCAAATCTTATCTCAGACACTTAATACTTCCTAGCTGTGTCATCCTGGGCAAGTCACTTAACCCCAATTGCCTCAGGGGGAGGGAAAAAAAAAAACACCTAGCTATGTGACTCTGAGCAAGTCACAATCTCT
>JAJPUD010013185.1:0-45429 GCA_023553655.1 Myrmecobius fasciatus | reverse complement strand
AGGGATGTGAAATGTGGACCACAACATAACATTCTCATACTCTTGATTGATGTTTGCTTACATTGTGTTTCCTTTATCTGATATGTCTTTCGTGTAGATACGATTTTTCTTGCACAAAAATGATAAGTTTGGAAATATGTATACATATATTTGATTTGCCATGTAGTTTAACATAATTAACATGTAGTGGATATCCTGCCATCTAGGGGAGGGGTGGGGAATTGGGGGGGGGAAATCTGTAACAGAAAGCTATGTAAGGGTTAATGTTGAAGAATTACCCATACATGTTTTGCAAATAAAATAAAATTAAAAAAAAAAAGAAATTTGCCTTGAATTGCTTTGAGATGCCTTCTAGGCTCTTAATGAAATATTCAGATAAATCCATGACTTTTGTCCATTTGAATTTTCCTTCTAATGATGGAGATTGCAACTCATTCATGACCATCTATGCTGTGTTTCTCATAATTGCCTCTCATAAATTCACCAAAGGGAGTCCATCCAATATGCTGGAAGCCCTTCTTTCTTTCTCCCAAGATTGCGTGGGTACCAGTGAAGTACTCTAGCAGCACCCATCAGATAATTTCTTAATGACATCCTTTAGTCCTCCTCTTCTGTGGAGTTCATATGATTTTAGATTTAGAGCTGGAAGGGCATTTTCAAGGTCATTCAGTTCAATCCCTGCCCTCCTATTTTGTAGATGGGGAAACTGAGGCAGAGAAAGAAGTGATCTTGCCTTGGGCTGCCACCTAACTTCTTGATGCCCCAGGCAACCAACTCAAGCTATAGATTACAGAGCAGATGCCAACATGATTTGGCAAGGGAGCTTCTTCATAGAGAATTTTCTACACTGACAGAATCCTTATCTCTAACCCCCCCTAGGCAATTTGTATAGTAGATAGAGTGCCAGGCTTAAAGTCAGAAAAACTCAGTTTCCTGAGTTCAAATCTGGTCTCAGATACTTTACTAGCTGTATGATCTTGGCAAGTCACTTAACCCTGTTTGCCTCAGTTTCCTCATCTATAGAATGGCCTGGAGAAGGAAATGGCAGATCACTCCAGTATCTTTCCCAAGAAAACCCCAGATGAAGTCATGAAGAGTCAGAGATGACTAAATGACTCTACAACTATGAACCTCACCTCCAAAATTATAATCATCATCATCATTTGTTCTTCTTACTATTATTTCCCCCCCTTAAAAAAAAGCTAAATATTTTATTGATTCTCTTTTTTTCTAACACCATTGTTACTTCCCACTGGCCTTCCCCAGGGAATGGTCAAAGGAAGGTGGATATAGAACTGCAAGGGACTCAGAATCCCCTGGAATCAATGACTCAAACCTTGCCCAAGGTCACAAAGAGAACCAGGAACTAAACTCAGGTCCCTTGACTTCAAGAGTACCCTAAAGGATTTCAGTTTAAAAATAATTTTTTAATAGTTATGATTGAATGATGTTGTATATCTGAAGTGAAAAGTGGAGACTTTATGATCCTAATGTGTTTCTTTCTCTTACTCTTTTACTTCTTGTTCCTTCACAAGATCACCTTGGGGTTCTCCTCTCCCTTAGAGTTTCATCATATTCCCAGCAGGTTCTTGCCTAAGGTACAAATTCTCCCTTCTTAGATCACTTGGATGCTTATTATTTCCTCCATCACTATTGGTGGTATCAGTATTTTCCATCTTCCCTATTTTCTATGAACGTGCAGCTGATAGACCAGCTAGGAAATAACATGAGATGATAACTCCATCATGACAAAATGAATAAACATCATACTATTATAGGCATATGTTGGAGATAGTGCAGGTTTGGTTCCAGATCACTGCAGTACATCAAATATTACAATAAAGGAAGTCCTGTGAATTTTTTGTTTCCCAGTGCACATAAAATTTATATTTATACTATAATATAGTTTACAAAGTGTGCAGTAATATCATGCCTTAAAAAACAGTGTATATACCTTAATTGAAAAATACTTTATTGCCAAAAATGTTAACAATCATCTGAGTCTTGAGAAAATTGTCATTTTTTACTCATGAAGGATCTTATCTCAGATGTTGATGACTACAGACTGATCAGGTGATGATTGCTGAAAATTGGGGTGGCTGTGACAATTTCTTAAAATAAGACAACAATGAAATCTGCTGTATCAATTGGCTCTTCCTTTCACTTGACTCCTTGGAAGCCATTGTTATTAATTGAACTCATTTCAATATTATTGTGTCTCAGGGAATAAGAACACCAGAGGAAAGGGAGAGAAATTCAGAGTGGCCAGTCAGTGGAGCACTCACATTTATCAATTAAATTCACTGTTTTATATGGGTATCATTCATAGTGCTCCAAAACAATTGCAATAGTAACATCAAAGATCATTGATCACGGATTACCATAACAGATGTAACAATAATGGAAATAATGTGAGAATTACCAAAATGTGACACAATTTGAGCATATGCTATTGGAAAAATGTTACTGAGAGACTTTCTCAAAATAGGGTTGCCACAAACCTTTAATTTGTAAAAACAAAACAAAGCAAAACAAAAACAAAAACATAAACAAAAAAAGTTTCTGTGAAACACAATAAAATGAAGTTCAATAAAATAAACTATGTATAGTGTTATCATCATCATTGTAATGGCAAGGAGGCATGATGAGTAGAGGTGAGAAGACCTATATGCAAATTTTGTCCTTGACACTGACTGTGTGGCCTTAGGCTGGTCACTTAACTTTTCAGTGTTTCAGGCAACTATCTCTGACTATAAATTACAAGAGTGCTAACTTGCATTTGTGGAGGGAACTTCTTCACAGAGAATTTCCTACATTGATGAATCACAGGTCTAGACCAAAAAAGAGGAATGACCATTATTAGTTCTTCTTATCATTATTTTGCTGCTTTTTTAAAGGCATTTTCTCCTAACATCAGTGTTGCTTCCCAATGATTCTCCCCAGAAAATCCTCAAAGGCTAGTAGAAGTAGAACTGAAAGGGATAGTCCAACTTCCTGACTTTACAGATGAGAAAACTGGATCAGTAAATGACTTGCTTAAAGTCTCCTGGATGGCTCATAATCCCAGGTCTTCTTGACTCTAGGCAGCTAATGGTACCATAGTGCATACAGCTCCAGGCCTGGAGGCAGAAAAACTCATCATTCTGATTTCAAATCTGTTCTTGGACACTTAACAGCTGGGTGACCCTGGGCAAGTCACTTCACCCTGTTTGCCTCAGTTTCCTCATCTGTAAAATGAGCTGGAGAAGGGAATGACTTTGCCAAGAAAACTCCCAATGGGGTCACAGAGTTAGACATGACTGAACAACAAGAACTTCTCGACCCCAGACTCAGAACTTTTCCCACTCTGCCTTCTAGAAACAGACTTTGCAGCCTTGTGCAATTATCCGTGGAGCCATGACTACTTCCTTTTGTGTGAATTTATTGCCATATGCTAATCACTTCTAAGGAGCCAGGGATATTCCCAGCATAGCAAGCTCAGGTCCATTTCCAAACTAGTTACTTCAAGGACCTTTAGCCTCCTCTGATTATAAGAAAACATTGCTTCATTAGCATTTTTGCCCATCAAAACTGCAAATTTTCTGAAAACACCCCAAGTAACATCAATTACCATCTGTTCTTTCCCCAAACCCAGGAAACCAATTACTATTCTAATCCCTTCTCCAAGGAAGGAGCTCTTCATGCTTCAATGTCAGTGCTCCCTCTCAGCTCAGGATTGGGGAATCAGTCCTCATGGGTTTCAGCTCAAGTGTTCTGGCAAGCACACCCATTATCTGCCTTAACACAGCTCGGGAAGCCACTCCAAGGTAGAAGGCTTTTGTCTGATGATTCATTTATTTAAGATGAGGTGGGAAACCACTGGATGCTTTGCTATCATTGTGATCTAATTGTCTGCACCTAAGGTGATTTTTCTTAATTTACTATCACCACTGAGTGGAAGGTCTAGGCCACTTGGAGATTCAGAACGGGTCATGATGACAAGTGGTATACATCCCTCTCTGACAAGAGATCTGTGCCCTGTCATATAATTGAATTGGATTGCATGGAACATTTATTTAGCACTTACTATGTGCTTTCTAGGTGCCTGTGGTTATTTGGGAACAAACAGCTTTTTAAAAAACGAGGCAATTCTTGTCTTTGAAGAGCTGATATTCTACTGGGAGGGCATAGGGGAAGGGCAATATGTAAATGGAAAACATACAAAGTGATTTCAGGACATTTAAAATGTAAGGGGAAAAAAACAACTTTATTCTTTGAATAGACATATGTCGTGATTACAGAAAAGACAATAGCTGGCATTTATATAGTGCTTTAACACTTCTAGAATTATTTTCATATGATTCTATAACAACAGCTCTGGGAGGGTGGTGGCCCCATTTCATAGATGGGAAAACGAAGGCCAAGAGAGGTAAGGGCTATTGTTATGCCAATTGTACAGTTCACACAACTAGTGTCTGAAGAAGGATTTGAATTTGAGATGTTCCAATTTTAAGCCCCAAGCTCTACCCACTTTACCATATCTCATTTGATCCCTGTACCCATTCTCATAGAATGATGCTATTATTATACTCGTTTTTTAGAAGAGGAAATTGAGAATCATTGCTAAAGTAACAACATGTGTTCAAGGTGGTCACATCCTGCGATCTTTCTATTGTATGACATAATTGTTCTTTTTCTCCACCTGCCATTATCTGGCAACATGCTCATATCCAAGCAGGTTGTGCAGGTTATGTTGAATACAAATTAAACTATTGGGGCTATTTATTTCATTGTGGAAATATCTCAGTGATGTAAATCTCTCACCCTGGGATTCAAGGCCCTCTACCATCTGGCCCTAGCCTACTTTGGCAGCCTTATTTTGGCTGCTCCTCTCTATATTAAGCCCTTTCCTATAACTAAACTTATCTGCACAGTGTTCGTCAAACATGTTATTTCCCCCACATACATGCATGTGTACGTGCATATAAACACACATGCACACAGTGAGCCATTCTCTCTCTCCCTGTGTGTGTGTGTAGATATGTATATATATATATGTGTGTATATATATATATATATATATATATATATATATATATATATATAATGTTTTGCTGTTGTTGTTGTTTTTGTTTTTGGAGAGGTAATTGAGATTAAGTGACTTGCCCAGGGTCACACAGCTAGTAAATATGAAGTGGCTAAGGCTGATTTGAGCTCAGGTCCTCCTGACTCTAGGGTCAATGCTCTATCCACTGCACCATCTTGCTGACCAGTGTGTGTGTGTGTGTGTGTGTGTGTGTGTGTGTGTGTGTGTTGGGTGTGTGTGTGTGTATACATATATATATATATATATATAATATGTCTTTTGTTGGTTTTTTTGTTTTCTTTGAGCCATTTTCCAAGTCCCACATCCTCCATATTGTTGTCACCTTATGATAGAAAGATTTTCTTTAAAATGGTTATAAGTATATGGTTAAATTGCAGGCAAGGACTTCCTGCCCATGTTATGCTCACCTTTCTCCAATAGGAATAAGACTTCAGAACCAGAGGGGACCTACGTGGTCATCCTGTCCACTGTGTGCATTAATAAACGAATATTCTCTGCAATACTCCCGTCAAATGGGCATCCGGACCCTGCTTGATGACAAAGGGTCAGTGAGAACTTTGCCTTTGAATTGAAATAAGAAAAAAAATTCTTCAGCCGGTCATTAGCCTCAGGGATAGCTCACATAGGGAGGAAGTCTTTTCTGATATCCAAACTAAATGTGATCCTTTGCAACTTTGACCCCTTGATCCTTTTTCTACCCTCTGAGGTCAGACAGAAGATGGCTTCTTCACTTTCATATGATAGCCTTTTTAAATATTTGAGAACAGTTAATTTATTTTCTGCTTCTCTTCCCCACCTTGTGGACAAGCTAGGTGGTACACTGGATAAATCCCTGGGTTTGATAACAAGAAGAATCATCTTCATGAGTTCAAATCCAGCCTCAGACACTTCCTACTTGTGGGACCCTGGGTGAGACACTTAACCCTGTTTGTCTCAGTTTCCTCATCTTTATGAGCTCTAGAGAAGGAAATGGCAAATTGCATCAATATCTTAGCAAAAAAAAAATAATAATAAATCTAAAATGGAGTCACAGAGAGTTGGTTATACTTGAACAACAGCAATCTCACTCCCACCAAGATTTCTCTTCTTCAGCTAAATATTTCCTTTCACTTCAACTAATCCCCACAAGGCATGATCTCATAGTCAGTCAACTATCATTTATTAAATACCTACCATGTGCCAGATACTGCACTAAGTACTATAGCCTTTCACTAGTCAGTTGTGAGTTCCTTGTAATATCTACACAAAATAATGTAGTATCTGTACAAAAATTATATATATATGTAATATATCTATATAAAATGCAAAATTACCAAAGATGGTTTTTCAAACTTTTTAAACTGATTATTTACAAAAATTAGATGAGTTTGCTAAGGCTTATTTTGTCCCATTTTTTTAAACACATTTATGCCTCCTTTCTTTGTTAGATTATGAGGTGCTTGAGGGGAGGGAGCCCCTTAGATTCAGATACAGATTCTCCTCCACCCGCAGTGTGTGGTCTTGCACAGAATAAGTACCTTATAAATATTGTTAGATAGATGGATGCTCCCCAGTAGCCTTGGGTCTCACTTTGCTGCTCCAAAATTGTTTTCATTTAGGTAGCGAAGCCCTAGGCTTTCTTGGTGTTTGGTAGATGGTTGTTTTATTTTTTCATTTTAATCAAAATGTCACCCACTTATTTTCATTGGAGGAAAAGAGATTCTTTCTGAGCATTTTCAGTTCTCTCTCCCTCTCTCTCTCTCTCTCTCTCTCTCTCTCTCTCTCTCTCTCTCTCTCTCTCTCTCTTCTTCCCTCCCTCCTTCCCTTCCTTTTCTCTCTCTGTCTCTTTCTCCTCCTCTTTTTCTCTCTCCCTCCCTTCCTCCCTCCTTCTCTCTCTGTCTCTGTCTCTCTCTTTTCTGTCTCTGCCTCTCTCCTTCCTTCTCTGTCTCTCTGTCTTTCTCTATCTCTCTGTGTCTCTCTGTCTCTGTCTTTCTTTTTTCTGTCTCTGCCTCTCTCCTTCCTTCTCTATCTCTCTGTCTCTATCTCTCTTTGTGTCTCTCTGTCTCTCTTTTTTCTGTCTCTACCTCTCTCCTCTCTCTCTCTCTGTCTGTCCATCTCTCTCTGTTGCCATCTCTCTTTCCTGGACGTGAGATTCTCTTTAGGATGAGGATGTGGGAAGTGATTGGCATGTCTGAGCCTGACATCGAGCAAGAGAATGTGGGATGTGTGATGGTGCTGAGAACTCTTGGCTCCAAGCTAGGAGCCTGCTGAGCTCCCCAGATAAGCATATGAAGCACTGGTTTTTTTTCTTATTTCAATCCAAAGGCAAATTACAGCCTTTCTTTCTCTCCAGGAGCTTTTAAATTCACTCAAGTGGTATCTTCTGCACAATACAGTGAAAAGAGCACTGAATTTGGAGTTAGAAGAGCTGGCTTCAAATCCCAATTCCGTTTCTTACTATCCTTGTTATCTTGAGGACACTTCTTGTCTACATTTTCCTCATTATTTTGAACATCTAAGACCACCTCCTTAAGGTACATAGTCGGTCCCTCAACCAGTTTATTCCAGCGTCAGGACCATATCCACTCAATATCATAGTTTTTGAGCTCCTATCAATGTATTCTTCTTTACTAATTTATCAGAGGACATAATTTACTAATTTTGTCAGAGGACAAAAGCTTTTCATTTATTTACATTAGAGGAATAGTAGTAATAAATTATTTCCATCATATATATTGAGCACACTCATTCACAAATGCTTCCATCATCAATCGAAAAAAATGAATCAATGTAGAGTCACATATATAGGGAGCCCATATGTTCAGGACACACATGTGAAGGGACAGCTCATGACTTTGATCTGTAAATATTATCCAACTCATCTGGTAATGTCACCTTACTAGTTTTTGGACTTGTTCCATATTGTTTTCCAAAGGCATGAAGTCTCTGCCAAGTCAATAATCATTGCCAGGCATGGGGGCATGGCACATAATCTCTACCAGGTTTTGTTACATACTGGGTCCTTACTTGATATTGCTTTGATGATTCCAGGGTTCCTGCTGATTACTTCCAAGAATGGCTTTTCTAAGTATGAAGGTATAGCTCACCTCTGCTTCCAATTTCTGGCTTTAGAAGGAGTCCTTAGCTGAGATGTTGACATTTCCTCAGAGGAAAAGCTGGGCTCTGCCCTTGCTCTGCTAGCTTAAAACCCAGAACATCTTTCCTTAGAATTCTTTTTATAAAAACAAAGCCAAAGGGGGAATCATCCTTAGCAGTTTTTCTCCTTTGGATCAGTCTGTCTGTTTCTCAAAAGTATAATGAGAATGGGAGCCTCCTCTCCAGGAGGCTTTGAATTTGGATGTCTGATGTTTAAAAATTTTGAGAGACATAATTTCTGGATAATCAATCATTTTATTAATAATTCTAGCATAGCGCTAATGAAATAGGTGGGCTCACAGTTTATATGCCCCCAGAAGAGTGGGTAATCCTGAGCATGGCAATTAACTAACAATTAATGAGACAATGAATATTACAATGAGAGATGGACATATTATAATAAGGAGCTGGGAGAAGGGGGAAATATCACTTTGATTATGTCATTTACTTCTAAATTATCAGCAATCTTATCAAAGAATTTATTCCCACTCAAAATCTGTGTAGAATGCAATGGTTTTCTCCACCTTAGATTAAGTTCTTTGTAAATTTGGGTGGGGTCTGAACAAGATTGAGGAGAAAGTTAATTCCATCTCATTATCAGCAATGTGACCTTCCTAGACTGAACAACCTAAAAGCTTCTGAAAAAATTCTGGTCCTAATTCAATAACTGATTCTTGATATGAGAGAGAAATAATTTTTCTCAAATACTATAGCATTTGGAGCCTATACATTTGCCACTGATATTGTGTTTGATGTATATAATTCAGCATGATATAATTCAATCCCTTTTTAGTTTTTGAATGTTTGTTTTTGTTGTCAATAGCATAATTGCAGTTCCTGCTTTTAAAAAATTCATTTGATGCAGAGTAAATTTTTTTTATCATCCCTCCAATTTTATTTTGTATCTATCTTTGTTTTCTAAATGTATTTTTCATAAGTAACAAATTATAGAGTTTTGCTTACTTATCCAATTTGGCACTCTTTTTCATTTTATTGGATTGTTTAATCAATTTACATTTAAATTTATGAGAGTTAGGTTTATCTTTTCCTACAGCTGTTAGTAATATTGGAGGTTTTTTAAAGTGGTGATTTCTCTTCTCTTCTTTTGTTAACATAGAATTATGTTCCTTCAGTTACTTTACCTTAATTTTTAAAAAAGATAGTCCTGTTCCTGCTGGCTTTCTTCCCTTTCACCCTGATTCCCCCCTGTTATTTGTTATCTCCCCTTTTTAGGGGGGGTTGCTTATTGGCTTCTTATTTTCTATAGTTTTATATGATTGTGTAATTTTTCCCCCTTTTTTCTCCTCTCAGTCAGAGATTTCCCCCTTTCTCCTCCCTTTCAATTAGTCCTGTTTATTAGTTTTTATTTTAATTTCATTTTACACCCTTTTCCCAAAAAATGATTTCTCTCATTTTCTTCATTATCGGTTCTCTCTTTCTGTCTCTGTGATTATCTGCTCTCTCTTTTCTCTCTGTTTCTCGTGTAATCAGTACTTCCAAAGTGTCTATTCCAGACTCTTTCTAGGTAATTTTTGCCTCTACCTTATAGAGCTTGCATTATGGAATTCTCTTTTCCATTATGCCTCACTCTCAGAACAATATGGCAGGTATCTGAGAAGATACTGCCCCATAGTAGAGCTCCTTCCCTACCACTTCCCTGATTATGCAGCCTACTATTGATCCATACTCTCATCTGGTTACCCTTCCCTTACCCCCATTTACCTCAAAATCTCTTCCCTTGGTTCATGCTTTCCTACTCCTCCAGGTGCCAATTAGCACTGAGTCCCAGCTTCCTTCCTTCTGATATAAGATGATTACACTTTTCAAGCACCAATTCCCCTAGACCATACCCTTTTCAAAATCCCCCTCTCCTTTCACAGAGGATCTCTCCTCACCCCGTAAGAACATTCTCAGTGGAGTTCCCTCTTACCACCAAAGTAAAAGTCTCCTTCTTTTCCTTCCTCTGCCTTTTAATCTTTCCCACCTATTTCTCAACCCTCAACTTCTCTTTCTTTTCATTGCCAGTTCTGGATTTGAGCTTGACATATTACCCATTCCTTTTTATTAATTTGTTTTACTCCCCTCCCACCATCTTTGTGTACCCTCCTATGTTGTGACACAGTTCCACTAAAAAGCTTTGATTTGCCTTTAGACAGAGCATCACTGGATTGTATTTATAATGCCCCAGATCTTTGTCTTTTGTTACTTCTGCCTTCACTCTTGTGTACATTTAGGGAAAAAAAAAGTTTCTTTCTCTGTAATCATTTTGCTACTGTCTTTGGCTGCTTCATGTATTCATTCCTCCTGTATTTCAGTTGTCTGGAGGTTTAAGAAGTAAATAATCTCTTCTGATTTTCTTTCTGAAAATGTTCAAATATTATAATTGAGCATCCTTCTTCCCCCCTGCCCCGTATGGTTAAGTTCATATTTGCAGAATAAGATGCCCTGGGCCATATAATGAACTTCATTGCTCTTTGAAACACATTATTCCATTACCTCCTATGTTTTTTAGTGGATGAAGAATAATCTTGTATTATTTAAATTTCTTTTCTGTTATATTTGAAGGTGTTTTTCTGATCACTTACAGAATTTGTTTCAATTCAGATTGTTAAATTTAAGCATTACATATATTGGAATTCACAACCATTTCTTTTTTTTTTTTTCCTGGTGCTGATCTGTGAATTCTTTCCATTTGTAATGTTCCCACCCACCCATTACCAATACCACCACCATCATTACTACTTCCGTTCCTCTGCCATATATCCAAACCCTCTACTTATAATCTATTATTTTATTAATTTATCATTTATTATTTCCTCCATTATCATGTTAAAGTTTTTTGTCTCATCATATTTTTCTGAAACACCTATGATCCTTGGATTGCCTCTATATATCCTGTCTTTGAAATCAGTATATTTTGTTTACATAGTGAGCATATATTTTAAAATGTTAATGTTTTTCTTTTGCTTCTCTTCTATATTGTCCTTGATTACTGCATATTTGTATCCCCAGTCTATTATTTTCTCCTTTGTTTTCCTGATGAGATTTGCCATTGCAGATTTTAGTTTTTCTATTCTGCCTGTTATTTTTCCTGAGCAGGACATAAATTCTGCTCTTATTTTTCTGATTCATTTTTTGAGAAGATAAAAACGCAGCTCTTCCACCTATTCATGAAGAACATGTTGTGTGGTTCCATGTTTTTCTCACATGCACAAGACCTCTTTCTCATCAAGTGTTTATTAATTTCTCTTTGTTTTCATGTTTCTTTCTGTTGTTAATGTTTTCTCTTCTGATATAGCCACTAATACTTAAGGTCTTTGAGATTTCTTCTTCCTGGGATCTTTTGTGTTTTCAGTCTCCCCTCTTCATCCCCCAATTTCCCTTCTTTTTTTAATAGCTTTTTTATTTTCAAAATATATGCAAAGATAATTTTCGTTGTAAGCCCTTGCAAAACTTTATTTTTTCTCCTTCCCTTTCCCTACCCTTCCCCTAGACAGCAAGTAATCCAATATATGTTAAACATGTGTGATTCTTCTGTACATATTTCCACATTTATCATGCTGCACAAGAAAAATTGGATCAAAAAGGAAAAAAAAAGAGAAAGAAAACAAAAAGCAAGCAAACAACAAAAAAGGTGAAAACATGATGTTGTGATCTACATTCAGTTCCCACTGTCCTTGTTCTCCAGGGGCAGCTAGATAGATGGCAGACTGGATAGAGTACTGGCCCTGGAATAAGGATCTGAGTTCAAATTTGGCCTTAGACACAACATTTCCCAGCTGTGGGACCTTGGACAAGTCGCTTAACCCAAATTGCCTCACTAAATAAATAAATTGTGTCTCCTTTCTATTACTTGACCATGGGAGGAAATGGAATTTCAAACTGGAAGGAGACCTTGATGAACATTTAGTAATATAGCTTAATTTTACAGATGAGGAAACACACTCCTAGTTAATGACTTCACAGAACTAGTTTAAGAAAGAAATTAGGTTCAAATCTTGCCCTTGGCACTTATTAGCTGTGTAATCAAGGGCATACCACTCTCTTTGAGCTTTGATAAAACATGCATAATGCATGTAACATCTGCCTTATTGTTCTTGTTTATTGGATTAATACTGTCTGATTCTTCATGACCTCATTTGGGATTTTCTTGGCAAAAATACTACAGTGGTTTGTCATTTCCTTCTCCAGCACATTTTGCAGATGAGGAAACTGAGGCAAACAGGGTTAAGTTACTTGTTCACAATCATACAGCTAGTAAAGTGTTGGAAGACAGATTTGAACTCAGGTCCTCCTGATTCTAGGGCCAAGGCTCTACCCATTGCACCATCTTAAACCTACCAACCTGCAGGTTTATTGTGATAGCCCAGTGAGATGCTCATGAAGCACATTTCAAACTCTGAAGCACCATTTGCTTGTCTCCTGTTGTTACTATTACTGCTGCTGACTTCTGGCTGTTATCCCCAAGGTTATGGAGAGAATAACTGACAGAGTTAGTTACTAATGCTTCACGTTAACATTCTCTGTCTCTGACATACATCTTCATTGTATTGGATGAAATTAGGCTTCCCACCACATACATACCTCCATGCTATGGAGAACAGAATTTTCTGGCGTTAACGTGCCAGTATTTATGAATGCATATTAAGAAGTATCTGTAATTGGATCAAGTTTTAGAATTAGCACAGACTTCAGAGGCATCAGACCTAGGCTGAGGCCCAGAGACGTTAAGTGAGTGAGTGTGGAATTTACCCAAGCCCCCATATCTAACCAGCCCCACAATAAGCTTCCCAATCCATCTAGTCTATTACCCGAGCCATCTTGCCATCTGTTCTTCACTGCATGTATTTCTCTTCTTAGACCTCTCCTTCTGGCTTTCTCTATCTTGCCCTAGGCAGAGTAATCAAATCAGGGGTAATATTACTTCTGGAAAGGGCTCATTAATAACTCTCCTATGAATGATCTCATCATCCTTGAGGGTCACATAAGTAGGAAAGGGCAGACAGAGAGTCTGAATCTACATCTTCTCACTCCAAATCCAACCCACTTTCCACTAGACCACTGCTGTACCCCATCTTTGCACCCTAGGTGGCTGCCTATCCCATATCTCAGCTTTGTATGGAGAAACACATTACCATACCTTAAAGTCTATGTAGGAGTTGGGTGCACTCAAATCATACCTTGCTCTCATCCTTTTCTCTCAGTCTCCACATTCACGACAGTAAATCAAGGATTTCATTTCCCTCTTGTGTTGGGAACCGATGTAATCTTCTATAACTTGTTGTGGAGATCATATTGTTTCCATTGGCTTTTCTATGTCCCAAGGCCTTAAAATGAAAACCATTTGAAAACAATTTCAATAGCAAATGTTAGTGTGAAATGTGGACATTTGTTTTAAGTTACACTAACTCTGCCAACAGAGTTAGATGAGAACCTCCTGCCTTCAGAGCCCATCTTACACTGAAATTCATACTCTTCAGTTAGTCAAGGACATCACTATATGATTCAGTCAATTGTTTCAGTCATGTTTGACTCTTCGTGACCCACTTGGGAGTATTCTTGGCAGAAATTCTGGAGTGGCTTGCCATTTCCTTCTCCAGCTCATTTTACAGATGAGGAAACTGAGGCAAACAGGATTGAGTGACTTGCTCAGGCTCACACAGTTAGGAAATGTCTGAGGCTGAATTTAAATTTAGGTCTTCCTGATTCCAGACCTAGCATTCTATCCACTGAGACACCTACCTGTCCTCTGCAGTCCTGGGGTAATAAACAAGCTCCACTGAGAAATACAAGGATTGCACCAGATTTCTTAATCATGAGTAGGCCCTTTTGTGGCAAAAACATGAACATAGAGTTTCTTTTACTCCCCTTTACTTTGTACGTGTCTTGTTTGAACATGGCTGTGTGCAGGTTATCTCCCCATTAGCAGGTAAGCTCCTGGGAGACCTTACCTTTTCCTTTCTTTATAACTTCAACTCTTAGCATGGAGCCAGGCACGTATTAAGTGCTCCATAAATGTTTATTGACTGGGAATATATACAGTTTGGGAAGAATCTTTTAGCTAAGCTATGATCCTTGAATGGCAAATGGACCTGCAGACTCCCTCCTCACTTCTGCCATTCTTGGGAGGTAGCATAATATAGTTTGTAGAGCCCCCAGCTTGGAGTTAGGAAGATCTCGGTTCAAATATTGCCTCAAACATCTGATGTGTGAACCTTGGAAAGTCACTTAACTGCTCTTTGTGTTGGTTTAATCACCTACAAAATGAGGTTTTTGGACTTGACCAGGCCCCTTCCAGTTCCATCAGCCTATAAGTCTTCAGTTTCTATCTCATGTGTCATCTTCCAATATGTGACCTTTCCAGCTGCCTCCAGGGGTTAGAGTTCTTTCTTAAAATTACTTTGTAATATAGTTCTCTATAAAGATAGCTGTAAAGTTCTCTGAGGGAAATCACTATTTGGGTTTGTCATTCTGAAACAGGACTTTGAATGAGACCCCTTTGTAGCTAGCTATTTAAACCTGAGTTACATTTATATTCCCCATCACCTAGCCCAGAGTAAGTTCTTAACAATTGCTTATTGAATTGAAAAACCTGTATAGAGGGGAGAAGGTCAAAAGCAAAGTTACTCCATCTCAGCCAGCCAGCCCTCCTTGGGCAGCCTGCCATCTGCTCTGGTGCAGAGTACCATCTCTCCTCCTAGTTCTTAGACATCTCTCAATAGATCAGGTCTACTTGCTCCTCCCCAAGAAAGTCCAACTACCCTCAGTTTTGGAATCCCACCTGCATCTGAACTGATCGGTTAGGTGAGTGAGTGTGGAAATTCACCCAAACCCCCATATCTAACCAGCCCCACAACAAGTTTCTCAATCCATCCTGTCATCTACCCTAGCCATCGTGCCATCTGTTCTTCACTGCATGTAGTTCCCTTCTTGGACCTCTCCCTTCTGGCTTTCTCTGTCTTGCCCCAGGCACAGTAATCAAATCAGGACTAATATTGCTTCTGGAAAGGGCTCATTAATAACTGTCCTGTGGATGATCTCATTATCCCTGAAGCTCTACAGACCAAAACTCTCTTTCTTGACCAAAACCCACATTCAAGTTGGTAAACTGCTATTTGTGTGGCTGCTACAATGGATATATTAAATCATTTTATAAGTGGGAAATAAAAGGTAGACAAATTGAATAAATTACTAAGTGCAAGTAATGGGTATGGATTGACCATTAGCCAGGGAGTAAACATTTAGAAGGCATATCCCAGACTTAAGCAGTTGCCACCCATTTACCAGAAATCTTGATAAAGTAGGGTTTGTTCTCTTCAGTTCTACTCTCCTTTAAGTAGTTGTATCCTGGAAGCTGTTCTCTCCACTTCCATTTTTGGTACAAGGATTGATTTGCATTAGTACCTGAAGATGTAAACTGTGTACAAAGATATCTTCTATGAAAATGATTTGTAATCTGTAGATTTACTATCTGGGAAATGTCATATAAAATCCCCATCCTTTGGGCTATGGAATTTGGTGGTGGTGGTGGTGGGCTCTCCTTTTTGTTTTGTTTTGTTTTCTCCAAATAACCTAATCTTTAAAAAGAAAGAAATATAGTGAATAATGGGAAATAATGGGAAAGTGTCTAGAACAAGAGATTAAGAGAGCTGTTTCCCAATTAATATTTACAACCTAGGTTTCTGGGCCTCTCTGGTGGGTGAAAATCCAAACCAACAAGTGTTTATTATATGTCCATCCTTGTGAGAGGAGCTGAGAGAATTCAACAATTCAACTACGATTTATTTATGGCAGGTAATAGAGACAATGTGCTTCAGTGTATGGACAACTTCAGTGTCAGGAAGATCTGGTTTTAAGTCCTGCCCCATTACATGTGACCTAACTTTGCAGTATTCTAGGTAACTCTCTAAAACTATATATGTAGATAAGGTACTAACCTGCAGTGGTGGAAGGCATTTCCTTAGGAGCAAAAGAGAGCCAGCCAAATGTAGGAAAATGTGGAGAAAGAGAAAACCATTTTACTTGGGGAAGGGAGCAAGGAAAACTTCATGGAGGAAATGAACCTTTAACTAAACTCTGAAGAAAGAAAAGATTTTTTTTCAGGTCAAGGTAAGGAGTGAGGGCTTGCCAGGCAAGGAAGATAATCTCTGTAGATCCAAAGAGATCAGAGAGGGCAAGATATGTCTAGGAAATATCCAAGAGTCCAGTTTGATTGAAATGGAGGGTGTATAGAAAGAGATTAATATGAAAAAAGACCGGAAAAGTAGATGAGAACCAGACTGTGGAAGCTCTGATGTGTCGAGGTAAGGAGCTTACATTTTATCCTATGGTGATAGGGAGCCATTGAAGATTTTTGAGGGCAGGAGTAATATGATTGAGACTGATTTAGGAAGATGGAAAGGATGGATTAGAGAAACATAAAGACCAATAGTCTGAGAAACAGCAAATAAAACTTGAACTAAGGTGCTGGCATTATGAATGCTAAGAAGTTGACAAAAAGATGCTAAGATTAAGGAGAGGGATAAGATCTACGATTGTACTGATAGAGGGAATTTCTGGATGAAGAAACTATCAGCCAGTATAGGTTGGCACTTCCTTTGCAACTTAGAGTCTCAGAATTGCTTAAAGCACAGAATTTAGGGAATTTGTCACACAGCCAATATAGATCAGAGAAGGAGATACAGAATGAGGTTTTCTGGTTCTGAGGTCAGTTTTCTCTCTGAGGGAGTTGGAATCCTGGCCTCAGTGAGGAAATAAGGAAAAAGAATTCCCTTCTTTCGTTAAAAAAAAGTGACTAACTCTTTTTAGGATTAACCCTTAAAGGGGTAGCCTACCAGTCAATAGTGTAGTTCCCCTCCCCCACTAACCCCTTTTTGGGGTTAGTCCTCTTGCTAAGCATCACAATAGCTAGCACCCATTAGTTGATATTAGTGACCCTAATTAGGACTTCTTAGGACTTTAAACTCCTTTTAGGGTTATCCCCATAATCCCCTACTTGTCATGCCTTAATGGTATCTCTGCTAGGGAACTTATATTTTCCTTTGTTAATTACTAAAACCTCTTTTCTTTGCTAAAAATCCTTATGGATTTTGCCCACTCTTCGCAGTATAATGACATCTTTACCCCTTGACTTGGGGGGGAAAAAAGAAAGAAAAGATGAAAGATGCTATGGGTTCGGAGTTGTTGCCCAGACTGTTGGATATGATCAATGTGTCACCTGGTTTTGCTTAGCTGATTTTTTCCCCTTTGTTACTGAGAAGGAGCAGGGAAGGAAGATGTATCCTGGAATAATTCTGTTGTAAAAACAAAAGACATAAATAATACTTTAATAATATAAAACAATTAGATAATGGAGAAAAAATAAAGAAATTTGTCCTGGATGATAGCTTTGGCTCCTTCCAGCTTTCCATTCTTTTATTTTCCTATTTTTCTACTGGTACAATTATATAATGATCAATGACTCTTTCCTCCCTAAAAATAAACTGAATGGTGACTGAGGAGGTCGGGGTAGGAATTAGATAATCCTGAAGTCACTTTTAAAATGTCAGATAACATTGTCAAGGAAAACAAACAGAAATGTTGATTACTGGGCAATCTAAGTTTATGAAACTCATGAAGCATGAAATGAGTCAAATGGCCATAACATTGTCAATAAGAAAGACATTTAGCAGCCTGGCACTGGTGGAGATAGCATAGGCAGAAGCATAGTTCACTTCAAATTGGTCTCACAAATTCAGTTTTCCCCCTGCAGTCAACATCACGTAACCGTGCAGCTGCTTGTCCAGATGTCTTGTTGCTCTGGCTAGCACCCCTCTGCAAGAAGGGGAAGAGAGAAACACTGACCCCTTCAGTTAGAGTAGAATGAATCCTTCTATATTCAAGTGATAGTTTTTCATTTGTTAATATTTTAAAAAACTGATTCTCCCTATGCCATCCAGGCTGGAAGTGTGAGTAATACTCATGGGCCTTCATAGCGGCATGGGAGCTTGATTCCGGACCTGGAGCAGTTTGCCTCTCCTTAGAAAACCTGATCCTTCCTTTCCCAGATCAATAAGTTAATGCCAAATAGTACAGGCAACAAATTGGCAGTGGTCACCACAATTTACAAGCTCAAGAGATCAAACAGCCTCAGCTTCCCTGGTAGCTGGGATTATATAGACATGTGTCACCGTATCTGACCGGACTTCAAGTATCCAAAATGATGTCCCAAGAGAAAAGGATTAGATTTGTTCTTCTTGGTCTTAGGAGATAGGAC
Organism: Myrmecobius fasciatus; assembly: GCA_023553655.1. NCBI lineage: Eukaryota > Metazoa > Chordata > Mammalia > Dasyuromorphia > Myrmecobiidae > Myrmecobius > Myrmecobius fasciatus. The sequence goes on along the minus strand of JAJPUD010013185.1, from coordinate 26,953 downwards.
TCTAGGAGCAATGAAGGAAGTAGATGCTGAGAAGATTCAGTCATTAATGTTAGGAAAATCCATTTACAGATTGGAATGGAATAGGCTGCCCTTGGAGGGAATGAGCTTCTCCTCATTGATGGTCTTCAAGCAAAAGCAGGTTGACTTACTCAGTGGGTATATTGTAAAAAGGATTCTTCTTAAGACTCAATTTGGATGAGAAAGGATTCTGTGATTCTAAGGTTTATAGGCTTTAGAGGAACCCCAACTTCAATATGAATCAACAGTATAATATGATAAGAAAGCAGATAGAAACTGGGATTTCATTGAGAGATAGGGTTTCTGTCAATAAGGAGATGACCATCCATTGAACTCTGCCCTCAAGTACTCAGACATCATTAGGAGTATCATATGAGGTTCTGAGAAGCATATTTTTGGAAAGAAAATGGTGAAATGAAAAGCATCCAGAGAAAGCAACCAATATGGTGAAGGGCTGAGGATTGAAGGAACTGAAGGAAAGGAGACTTGGCAAGTATGTCTTGGCGGAAGGTCACATGGTAACTGTCTAAAAGGGATAGCACTTTGGTGAATTTGGGCAATTTATTTAACCTCTCTAGGTCTTCTTTTCCTTATCTGTAATATGAGAGAATTAAATTAGATGATGTCTAAAGGGACTTGCAGTTCTAAATCTGTGATTCTATGATCTTATTTGAATAACTATCATATGAAAGAGGCATTAGGCTGATTTTGCTTAGTCCCCAAAGACAGAATTAGGGCCATTGTGTACAAACTGAAAAGGCGAATATTTCAACTTGATTAGGGTAAAAATGTGTTGGTCATTAAGCATTTATTAAGCTTCTTTCATATGCTAGGCATTGTTCTAAATCCTGGGAATAAAAAATAGAGTCCCTGCCCTCAGTGAATTTACAATCTAATAGGGATGGATAACACAGAAAAGGAAACTGAAACGGAGCAGTGAGGTGTCCAATCCTGGTAGAAATGAAGAGTTTTATGGTTTGGGTGTCCTCCTTAAATGGAAGTCCTTGGAAGAACTCTCTAATGTCACTCTCTGCAATTAGAGGCATGGGTTTTAGGGGCAAAGGGTACTGAAGAAGTGGGAGTTCCATGGCTGAAGCTATCCTAGAGTGTGATGAGGCTTCTGGGACAAAATGGCAAAGTCCAGAGAAGCTCAGCCAGGAAGGAAATATCTGAATGACATGGGCAGCCTCTGAAGGTAGTGAGATCCCCTTCTATTGGAGGTCTTCAAATGGAGGCCAGATTATGACTTGTCAAGAATATTGAGGAAGATGTTCTTCTCATATGAGTTGGAGATCCTTTCCCACTCAGATTCTGTGATTCCTCCATCAGACTTTGAACTCTCCTTTGTTGTCTGGGCCCTCCCTCTCTACTTCCTCACCTTTGTTTTCCACACTCCCTAGTTCTATTCCATTTGTTGTACTCCATGTTGACTTCCTCCTGTTCCACTCCTTTGACTTTGATCTCCTTCTTTTTGCAAGCCTGGATTGCTCAGATGCAGGCACTCTTGCTAAGTGATGAAAATATTGGACCAAGAAGTTCTTTTCTTGGCTGCTTGACAGAGAGAGGGGGAGGGAAAAGAAAAAGAGAAAGGAATGAGAGAGAGAGAGAAAGAGAAAGAGAAAGGGAAGGGGGAGAGAGAACAAGAGAGACAGAGACAGAGACAGAGGAGGGAGGAAGAAAAGAAGAAACTATTAAAGCTCTTGCTACATTATCCACAGACATACAGAGATATCACAGAAGCTCATTTGGGGAAGGGAACTTAGAGGCCACTAGTCTTACCTAGGCCCTCTACAATATCCCCAACAAGGGGCAGCTAGATGGTGCAGTGGATAGAGCACTGGCCCTGGAGTCAGGAGGATTTGAATTCAAGTTCCTAGCTATGTGGCCTTGAGCAAGTCATTTAACCCCAATTGGCTTGCAAAAAATAAAAAGTAATATCTCCACAAATAGCCACCCAGACTTTGCTAGAATATTTCTATCCCTCCCTCTCTGTCTCTGTCTCCCTGTATCTGTCTGTCTCCCTCTTTCTCTCTCTTATCCTTTCTCCGTTGCTCCCTCCTTCTTTTTCTCTCTCTCTGTCTCTGTCTGTCTCTGTCTCTGTCTCTCTTCCTGTTTCTGTCTTCCTCCCTCTCTTTCCCTCTTTTTTGCTTTCTTTTTCTCCCTCTTTCTTTCCCTCTCTTCCTCTCTTCTTTTTCTATCTCCTTCCATCCCTCTCTCCCTCTTTTTTGCTCTCCTTTTCCTTCTCTCCATTTCCCTATGTCTATCTATCTCTTTTCCTCTCTCCATTTCTATTTCTTTTCCTCCCTCTGTTTCTCTGTGTGTCTGTCTACCTCTCTTTCCTCCTAAGGCTTGTGTTTCCACTTTTAGACAAGTCTAATTCTGTTTTTCCTGATCAACCAGTTAACAAGCATTTATTAATCACCTAACATGTATCACACATTGTGCTAAGCTAGACACAAAGAAAGATAAAATATAGTTTCTTCCCTCAAAGAACTCACATTCTGATGGGAGGAAACAATATGAAAAGAACTATGTATATACATGATATATATAGTGCAAATGGGACACAAGCTCAGAAGGATAGCACTAGCCTTGGGGGTGGCGCAGGGGCCAGACTACAAAAGGCCTCCTGGAGTAGATGGCTTTTGAAGGAAACCAGAGAAGTCAAGAAGGGAGGGAGGGGATGTTACAGGCACGGGGAACAACCAGTGACAAGATACAGAGACAGAAGGCAGAGTACACTCTGTACTGCTGGAGAAACCCCAAGACCAGTATCATTGGATAGTAGAGTTACAGAAGGGAGTGATGTGTTAAACGCCAAACATGGATTTTACTATTGGACCCAGAGCTAATAGAGAACCCCTGGAGCTCATTGAGGAAGGGGATGACAAGGTCAGACACGATCTTTAGGAAGATCATTTTATCAGCTAAATGGAACATATACCAGAGTAGAGAGAGAGAGACTAAGTCTGCCTATTATTCACTTGGACCCATTTACACTCTCTAGAACCCACTAATCCTTCATCTATCTTTCCTATAAGAACTTTTCAGATGTTTGAAGATGCCTGCTGTCATGTGACAGCTCTTTCCCCACTCCATCTATCTCTTCTCTAGGCGAATCATGTCAAATTCCTTCAAGCAAATGACATAAGAACATGAATTCAAGGTCATCAATTTTAATCTTAGCCCTTCTTCTTCTACTCCCCAGCTTCTTTTTTTCTCCTGAGGCAATTGGGGTTAAATGACTTGTCCAGAGTCACACAACTAGAAAGTGTTAAGTGTCTGAGGTCAAATTTGAACTCAAGTCCTCCTGACTTCAGGGCTGGTGCTCTATCCACTGCATCACCCAGCTGCCCCTAGTCCCTAGCTTCTTAAAGTGTCGTTCATGACCCCCTATGAGGTCTTGTGACTGAATATGGAGGTTATGAAATTATGATTTATTATCAGTAAAAGTTTGATTTGAATACCTATTTTATATATCCTAAGTCATCTAAAAATTTTTAGGTAAAAAGGGGTTGTGAGTAGAAAAAATTAAAAAACCCTATTCTAAAAAAGATATGGAGATATTAATTTATGCACTTTTTTCCTTGGCACTGATCAAGTAGTAAAATGCCTTCAAAGACACAGCATAGTGAAAAAAGAAGTGAAAAAAGAAGAAAACAAGAATTGGAGACAGGAAGAACTTGGGTTCTGTAGATAGAAGATGAAAAAACACTTTGAGTGTTTTATAGTAGGAATTCTTTTTTTTTCAGGTACAGGAAAAGAAAATCTCCATGATTCCTCCCAACTCAGAGATTTTGGGATTCTGGACTGAAATAGTATCTCTGTGATAATGGACTGGTCACCACCTTCCTGAGTGTCATGGCCCTCGTCCAGCACTGGGGCTATTGACAATTGTACCTTTTCCCTCTCCACAGATCTGTGCTGATAAAGGCAATTTCTTCTCTTGGTTTCCATATGCCAGTAAAATCACAGGTCCAGTCCAAAACAAAAAGCACAGGATTTTTAGATCCCATTGTAAATCTATGACAGAGCTAGGACCCAAACCCAAGTCTCCTGATTCCTAATGCTCTTTCCACCACAGACTGTCTTAGAATGATAATTCATTCTGGATCGAGAAGACCTGGGTTCAAATCTCTGACACTTATTCTCTGTGAGAACTGTGTCACCTCTTTTAACCTTTTTGCATCATGAATTCCTTTCTATGATTAATCTAGCTCAGTTTAGAAGTTGGTTGCAACTTGTATTGGTGGAGGTAATTCCTATATCCTGGAAGAAAAATAATTTTCCCAGGCCTTTGTTTCTTAATCTATAAAATGAGAGGGTTGGACCAGATAGACTTTGAGATTCTTTCCAGCTCTAACTATATTTCCTATCATCCCATAGGAAGTATAGATTCAGTTTTCTTTCATGATTAGATAAATAACAACAGGTATCCATACTCCTTTATACCTGTCATGAAATCTGTATTGCAATCTCTCATCTTCCCTTCACCCATAACAAGAGTTTTCTTGGCAAAGATCTTGAAATGGTTTGCCATTTCTTTCTCCAGCTCATTTTACACATGACCTGCCCAAGGAGACAAGCTAGTGTCTGAGACTGGATTTGACTACCCATCTAGCTTCCCCTTTTAATATTATTAGTGCCCTCAAATGTCCTATGCACTCATTTTGTGCACTTTTATATAAACTTGCCTATCGATATGCTGTTTCCTCTGATAAAATAGAAGCTCCTTGAGGAGAGAGATAGTTACATCTTTTATTTCCTGCTCTCATTGTGGCACCTAGCATATAATAGGTGCATGTTGGGACAATGGATAAATAACAATGGTAGGGCTTGTTTCTGGAGCACAATCAAAGGCATTTCCCCCTCCAATTCTCTTGGTATTCCCCATTAGTGGACCAACAGCCTGGAAGAATGAGTCACATCCTAAATGGGGACAGCTGTTACTAGTCCCAGATTACCTTTTTGGAATCACTAGTAAAGGTTCAGAAAAGGCTATGGCATCTGATATTCATTTCATGGTTCTTTGATTTGGGGAAAGAAGGGTAGGGGTGGGATTGGTCTGGAAGCTGTGCCTTAAAATTATACTGGGGATATATGAGGGTTTTCCTTCCATTCAGGTCTGAATGATGACTGATGGATATGCCATTATTGTTTCTCTAATTCTTTGAAACTAGAAGGTTCAGTCTTGAGACTTTTCCCTTTCTTTTTCTCCCATCTATTCCCCTCCACTTTCATGGTTTCCTTTTTCCCCTCTGGGGATTAGAAAATATTGGCAGCATCAAGGGATTTTGCAGATCTTTGATAAACATTCGTTTCAGCCTTGAAGAGAAAATGGAGATTATGAGCATGATGTTTCTAAAGTTGAAGGTTGAAGGACTCTGAGTTGTCCAGCATATTCTATGAACTTCCTGTGGTCAAGCCACATTCTAGGTAGGGGATACCATTGAAGATATATGTAGGGAAGATGGAGAACCAATTTTTTTTGCTTTGAATATGAAATAATAGGATCAATAATTTGGATTTAGGAGGGACTTAAACCTAACTGGTTCAACCTCTCATTTTACAGATAGGGAAACTGAGGCCAGGAGAGGTAAAATGGATTGTCCAGATCCACACAAGGAGTAAATGATATCCATGATATCCAGTAAGATCCATGTCCATGTCCTCTGACTTCAGAGTCAATAATCTTTCTAGTTCCCTCTCTCCTTCCACTGCCTGACTTCCTAGATGGTTGCAACCTGGATTAGGGTGGAGTGACCTGGTACTGAAAGCATTGTCTTAATCAAATGTGCACAGACAAAAAAAACCCTGTTATTATTTATACGAGTATAGTTAATAAAGATAACCCTGGTTCTAGCCTCTTATCATCATCCCTCCTACTGAATGGAGAGGGCACCTGAATTCAGAACTAAGTCCATATTGTGTTTAATCTCCCTTATCAATAGTGGCTACAGTTTAATAATAGGCAAGTTGTTGTTGTTTGCCTTTCTTTCATAAAGAGGGCAATAATATCAAGGAGGTGTCCCCACATGCAAATGAAATGGATTTAAGTGACGTAGGGCTGGGCAAAATCACTAGCTTCACTTTCTCCTCTTGAACCATCTGGGTCCAGTGGCTAGATATAGATCAAGATACCTGGAGATGGCTTTGGATGCAGTAGGAAACCTTGTCCTTTTAAAACTAAAGTCTTTAACAGATTTCTGTTTTTCTGAGGCAACATCCAATCAATGATTAAAGCTAAGTAAGAAATGAGGCAGAAAATGGCCTCTTTTACCTAGTTAAAAAAAATCAATCTAGGAGGGGAAGACCCTCAAGGTTTCTGGCCAAAACAGAAACAATTGCATCAATCAGAACCAGTGATTTGGGTTTAAGGCATAGTCCTTTTTTAAATTAAAGCTTTTTATTTGCAAAACATATTCATGGGTAATTTTTCATCATTGACCCTTGCAAAGTTTTCTGTTACAGATTTTTCCTTCCTTCTCCCCAACCCTTCCCTGGATGGCAGGAAGTCTAATACATGTGAATTATGTTAAAATACTTGACAAATTGAATATGTGTATACATATTTATACAGTTCCTGCTGTACAGGGGAAAAAAGGATCTATAAGAAAAAAATCTGAGAAGGAAAACATAATGCAAGCAAACATCAATAGAAAGTGTGGAAATGCTGTGTTGTGGTCCACCCTCAGATCCCACAGGCCTCTTCCTAGGTGTATATGGCTTTTTTCCTCACTGAACAACTGGAACTGGTTGTTGAAGAAAACTATGTCCATCAGAATTGATCATCATATAGTCTTGTTGTTGTCCTGTACAGTGATCTCTTGGTTCTGCTCATTTCACTCAGCATCAGTTCATGCAAGTCTCTCCAGGCCTCTTTAAAATCATCCTGCTGATCGTTTCTTACAGAACAATAATATTCCATAACATTCATATACTATAATTTATTCAGCCATTCTCCAATTGATGGGCATCCATTCAGTTTCCAGTTTCTAGCCACTATAAAGAGGGCTAAGGCATAGTTCTTAAGAAAGAAGTCTTGCAGGTAAATCCCAAGATATCTTGCCAGGTTTCAGCAATCAAAATTTACATTCTTTTGGGTAGAGTACCTGCCCCTATGTGGACAGAGATAAGAGAAAGAGAAGAAGAGAAAAAAAGGGAAAAGAAAAGAAAAGGGAAAGAAAAGGATATTTAATGTCCATCTGGATGGCTCCAGTTGAGTCTCCAGTGGGGACCATGACATCAGGGAAGTGATGGCCATAACATGCAAGTGAACTGGATTGAAATGAGGGAGGGTTATGCCTTATTTTCTCCTCTAGAACCATCTGGGTCCAGTGGCACGATATAGATAAGGATGACTGGAGATGGGTCTCAGTAAGCAAATATGTTACAGGGTAAGGAGCATTGGGCTTGGAGCCAAGGAAAATATGGCTTTGTATTTCATCTCTGACTAGCTGTGTGACCCTAAGCAAGTCATATACCTTTTTCCTTCGATTTCCATATCTGCAGATTGGGTATAATAATGCTTGGCCAGGCTCAAAAGAAATTATACATGCCCTTTGCAAACAATAGGGCAAAAATAATATTAATAATAGTAACTATGCTTGGCATTTGTATCACATTTTAAAGTCTGAAAAGCGTTTCACAAAGTAATTTCATTTTATCCTTAAAGCAACCTGGGTGTTATTAAACTGAGGCAAACGAAAGTTAAATGACTTACCCAACATCATATAACTAGTGGTAGGGATTTTAATTTGAACTCAGGTGAATCTGACTCCAGGTTCAGCCATTCACTGAACCACTTAGTTGCCTTAATGTAAATGTCACTTCTTACTGCTGGTCCATGCTTACCTGTATTTTCCAGCTGACTCTTGATTATAATACAAAAAGCCCTAGACCTGGAATCAGAAAGAACTGCTTTCAAATCTAGCTTCACAAACTTAGAAGCTGTGTGACCCTGGGCAAGTCAGGGTTTTATTTCTGTTGGCTTCTGTTCCTAATGTATAAAAGGGAATAATAGCACTTGCTTCCCAGAGTTGTTGTGAAGATCAAATAAGATAATATTTGTAAAATGTCTTATAAAACCTTCAAGTATATACAAATGCTAGACAGCAGCAGCATGTAAATCATCATCCTAGTGATGATGTTATTTTTGCATCTTGATCAAATATCTCATACTCCTTAGAAACAAGAGTCTAGGGAAAGAAGGATGGTGTTGTCAGACTTTAAAGGAGAAATGAATGAAGGAACCCAAAGGAGTTTCCTGCCTGCATGGACCTGAAGTACAGCTGTTCTTGGGAACTGGCAGTCCAAGAGTGAGTCATTTTATATACTCACCAGCTAGCCCTCATATGTCTTCACATTTCTGTGAATGGAAAACATCTCAAAAGCAGCTAGTATCTCATTGAAAACTGGTGGAAGATGAGAGCTGTCTTCAAGTATTGGAAAAACCATCTTGTTAAAGATGCTCAGGTTCATTATGGTTGGCTCAGAAGTCAGTACAAGAAAGCACCACTGGAGGTGTAGGTGGAACTTCCTAACAACTGGAGATAATGGATTACCCCCTCACTGAAGGTCTTCAAGCAAATCTCAGGAGACCATTTTTTGGTGGTGCTGTAGAGGGGATTGCTGTCCAAGTATGAGCTGGAAGTCCCTTCTAGCTCTGAGATTCAGTCACAATGATTCTTTGGAAGGAAGGCATTATTGTCACTAGTAGCTGTCAAGAAAAGGAAATACATGGGAAGAACACTTGCTATACCTTAGGCCCATTTCCTTTAAAATCTTTTATTTTTATACTATATACATATATATATACACATATGTATTGTGTATGTATATAATTATGTATATATGTGTATACATGCATATGTATACACACACATATATATATATTTATTGGGGGCAGCAAGAGGGATACATATATATATATATATATACATATATATGTGTATTTATATGTACATATAGAAAGAGAGAGAAACAGACTTGTATCCCTCTTGCAGCCCCAAAAAAAAAAATATATATATATATATATATATATATACATATACTTACATAATCACATATAAGTATATAATATTAATTATACATGTATGTGTGTCTGTATCCCTCTTGCTGCTCCCAATAAAGCTATCCCTTTATAATAAAGAACAAAAAAGATGAAATTAATGGGAATTAGTTTAGCAAAATTGTTCTACATATTGAAAAAATATAAAGTCATATGTAGTGTTCCATAGTCTTTCACTTCTACAAAGGAAATTGCCTTTCCATGTTCTTCTTTGGCTCTAAAATCAATTGTTGACATCTCATAGCATTCCGTTTCCATCATTTTGTTATTTTACTTTACATTTATATTGTTTTATTCATAGAATGTGATGGTTTTTGTTGTTCTGCTTTCCTCAGTTCTGTCTCAGTTCTTATACGTCTTCCCATGCTTGTCTTTATTATTCATATTCATCTTTTCTCACAACCCGATAATATTCAATTATACTTATGGGCTATAATTTGTTTAGTTCTTCCCCAACCCATGGGCATCTATTTGTTGCTAGTTTTAAAGTGATGGTATAAATATTTTGGAATATTTGGAGCATTTCTCAGAATAGCCAAAGGAGCTACAAAAGAGATTGGACATGGGAATCAATCCATCAATAGGCATATATTTTAAACACCAGGAAGTCCTGGATTCAAATCTCACTTAGGACATCCTGCCTATGTGATCTTAACATATGAATAGTCTAGCTCAGGACTTCTTAGATTTTTTCTTCTTGCAATTCCTTTTTATCCAAGAAATTTTTACACAACCTTGGGTATATAATAGGTATATAAATCAAACATTTACTAATGATAAATCATAATTTTATGACCCCCACATTCAGTTATGAGACCCCATATAGATGGCCCAAAATATAAAAAACTTTGATCTAGGCAACTCTCTAATGCCATCTATGGCAAAGAAGGGGATTAACTGCATTTGTAAAGAATCACACTCCTCCCACCCTCCATGTGGGAGTTCCCTATACCAATAAAATCATAAACCTTGTCATTATCTCCAATCTGCATATCCTAGGCACTGTGCTAGGTGCTGGGGATTAAAAATTATTGTTATTATTTAAAATTCATGACTTTAAGTAACTTACATTCGATGGAGGAGATAGTATGTATATATAACTATACAATATATGCATAATAAATATAAGGAAATTTGGGTAGGGTGTGACAGTGGGGTAGCTACACGGTGTCCAATCTGAGCTTCTTAGAGAAAGTAATTTGGTTCCTGCAGTATTTCTGAAAATTTATCCTGTTTGTTGAAATTATCCTAAGCCTATCTTCTTCTTCATCATGTTCCTTAGCAAACTCTGAATGTTCCTGACTTCTCACCTTTTGTTGGTTCCCTTATATTAACAAGGTTGGTTATTATAGTGTGGTTTTCAGCTCCTCAATGATACTGTTTTGGTCCTTAGCAAACTGTAAGCTTTTATCTCAGCTTCTCTTCTATGCTTCAGATTTTTTTTTTGAATTTTTGATAACAACTGGAGAGTAGACAGATTATTTTTAGTGGCTGCTTTCATACATTGCCTTTGCTAAAAATAAGGAAATTGGATTTCGACAGGAGAGGTCACTGGCAGACTCAATGGTAAACTTGTTCATCAATTTCTCATTTACTTTGGGGTCTGCCTCAGGAAAAACAATCTGAACTCAACAAAACTCTATTGAATAGTAGAAGGGGGAGCAGGACAATGTATATCTCTTTTTACCTATATCTCTTTCTAGGGGAAATGTGGGTCTGGCCACAAATCATGCTAGAATGTAAAAAATAGGTTTTCAGGTTCAATTTCCCTAGCAATTCATAAAATATGTTGTCGTTGCTGTAAATAACTTCTGTTTTTCTATCATCTTTATTTATATGTGTTTAGCCTTCCCCTGCCTCTGACTCAGATAACCAAGAACAGGAAAGAGAGAAGTATGGAGGAGGGCATAACTAAATAACTTGTAAACTGAATCTAGTAAGTCAAGTCAACAACTATTGATTATACATTTACTATGTGCTGGGCACTATGTTAAGACTGGAACATTATCCTACGCTCAGTTCCCCATTTCTGCAAAGAAGGGAAATGAATAATTCCAACTTTTCTTTAGGACAAATCTCACAATGTTAGTAATAATATTCACTTTTATTATTGTCAGTTAGATTGCTCAGTTTTGTTATTGTTACTGTCAGTTACAATGTTTGGTTTTGTTATTATAAGAGTCTTGTTAGAGTGTTCAGTTGTGTTATTGCAGCTTACACTGTTCATTTGTGGTTTTATTAGTTGCACTATTTCATTTGGCTGTTGTCAGTTTGGTTTTATTACTGTGTTATGTGTTCTTTCCATTAGAAAGTAAGTTGCTTGAGGGAAAGTACTTTGGGTTTTGTTTTTTGGTATCCTTAGCACCTTAGCACAGAGCCTGGCACATAGTATATACTTAATGATTATTCATGATGATAATTTGTTTATATTTATGCTCTGCAAAAAAAAAATACACACATGATCTTATTTGTTCTGGTTGGCTCTAGAAGTTAAGACTAAGAGCAATGGATAAACACTGTAAAGAATCGTTAAGGTTTTATGTTAAGGGCAAACTTCTCAGTAATTAGAGTTGCCCCAAAGTGTTGTGGGCTGCCTCGAGATGGAGAAAATTCCTCCCTCACTACGTCTGTCAGCAAAGGCTGGATGACCACAAATTGAGTAGGGTGTAAAAAGGGTTTAGTTCTATATTGGATTAGATGACTGCAAATGCATAATAGTACAGTGATAAGGATGGGGTCCCGAATGGTGTTTTGGATCCAGAGAAACTAAAGAACTGATCTCTGAGGCAAGTAGGCAGAAGGCTCTGATAGAGATCAGTTTAGTTCCATGGTTCTACCCTTTGGGGAGGTGATCCCCAAAATCCAAGTTATGTTAAACTCCTGAGGTCCACCCTCCATAGAAATCCCAGTCATGTCCCTGAGGTTACATTTTCCTTATAAAATATACTTGTGGGCCATCCCTTGGCTGCCACCCTCCTTTGGGTCAGTCCACCACAGCACTCTGCCTTAAGGTGTTTTTCTCCTTACCCCTCCTCCCCATGCCATGTGGTGTCTCCCCTAACTCCACTATGTTTCCCAGCCCCACTTCTCCTTCTTACAATTAACTAACTCATTTAGGGTGTTGTTCCTTTCAGGATTTAGACTGCCAGCTAAGGGCTTGCCCCAACCTCATGGGATGCTCCCTTTCTACCGGGTAATTGTGAGTTCCACTGAGAAACTTGTGTTTCATGTGCTTTCCCACTCTATTTCATATTTACCATTTCCGGTGTCTATTGTATCCCTTCATTTTGTCTATAACCTATTCCCTAAATAAATCTACCTTTTGCCAAAGAGAATGGCCATTGTGAATTTTTCACATGCCTAAACCCCAACTTTTGGCACCTGCCATTATTTGGTGTCAGACCCCACATCATAGATCATGCCATTTTTTTGGTGCAAAACCCACATCATAGATCACATCAATAGTAGGTTGGACTTGAATTCAGAAGACATTGATTTAAATCCTGCATGGCACTTACCAGCTATGTGTCCATGGTCTGAGTCTCAGTTTCCTCCTCTAGAAAATAAGGGGATAGGACTCAGGGATTTCTAAGCTTCCAGGATGAAATCTGTGATCATATTCTGATCCTCTTTTAGCCCTGAAATTCTGTGATTCCATGAATGTTCTTTCCTTTCCCCTGATTGAATAGGGCCACAGAACTGAGTAGCAAGCACCCATTTCTGGGCTTGGTGTTTGCTAGCCATTTGTTAAATGGCCTTTGTGCTTACAATGCTGCTCCTCTGCTGAGTGGGCTCTATCATGCCGATCTGGGCTCAAGCTGGCTCTGTTGGCGTTACTCAGCAGCTGATTAGTAATATTTCTGACTCACTCCCAAATTGATACTAATCCTGTAAAATCTATTTTGCTACTTTTAAAAATACATTTGCTTATTATATTCACAGCTGTTCAGCAGCATAACCAAGAGGTAGAGACTGTATTATGGACAGGAGATTGTAACAAGGGGGTTCAGTGAAAGGAGCATGTTTAGATTCCATTCCCAACTCAGGAGGAGAGAGCAGCAGAGTTCTAAAGGGGATAAAATATTAAATCTGGAAATAACCGCTACTTACCAGCTATGTGACCAAGTTGGTTTCCTTCTTTGGGCCTTCTATGTACCAAGGGTGAAGATCATCTCTAACTCATGAAGGAATTAGAAGAGTTAGAAGATATCTTATTAGCTGTCTAACCTAACCTGCTTATATCTATCTATCTATCTAGAAGATATCTTTATTAAACCATCTAATCTAACCTGCTTATATCTATCTATCATCTATCATCTATCTAACATGTCTATCTATATGAATCCCCTATTCATCATAGCTAATAAGTATTTATTACATTAATGGGGAAGGAAGAAAAGAAGGAAAGAAATACTTAGTAAATGACTACTATGAATTTTCATATGTTGTCTCATTTGATCCCCAAACAACCTGGGGTGGGGAAGGGGTAAGTGCTACTATATTCCCATTTTATAGATGAAAAAACTGATATAAAAAGAGCTTACGTGACTTGGTCAAGGTCACACAACTAGTGTGACTAGTCTAGATTTGACTGGAGGCTGGGTTTGAATGCAGATTTTCTTGACTCTAGACCCTGTGCTCTACCCACTGAGGCACTCAGCTGCCTCTAAAGTCGAAAATATCCTTTTTTGCCTCATTCATCCATTATTCCTGCTTCTTTCCTCTGGAGCTAGGCAACATCAGTGCTCTTCTCCATGGCAGTCTTTCAAAGAGTTGAAGACAACTTTCCTGTACTTTTTTCTTTTCTTCTCTTCACCATAGTTCCTTCTAGTCATCCTCAAAGGGCATGAACTTGAATCTTTATCTCTCTTTCTATCCAATATTACACCAAGCCAAGAAACCTATAGGAAAAGAGTATACCATTGAGAAGAAAAAGACAACCTTATAATGATGCAAGCATCCACTAGAGAGAGGAGAGAGAAAGTTCACCTTTCTAGCTAGACACCTCATACCAAGTGAGTAATTATAGAAAGAATGAACATCCAGTGCTTAGCACAGAATGGCTGGTACAGATTAGGTTCTTAGTAAGTGTTTATTGATTGATTATTAAGCACTTGTGATGTACAAAATACAAAGAGAAAACTAAGACAGTCCCCATTCTCAAGGACTTCTCACTCTAATGAGGATATACTAGAATGTAAACTCCTTGAGAACAGGAACTTTCAATTTTATTTTTACTTTGTCTTCATATCCCTGCCATCTATTATGGTTCCTGGTATATAGTAGGTGCTTAATAAATGATTGAAATTATAGGGAAGTTGAAGTCCAAGAACCTTTTTTGTTTTTTTTTTTTCATTTTATTCATATATAGTCATCTCAGTGTTTAGACTGTCTCCTTCCCAAAGTGCTTATGAGTGGACACTTTCGCTTCCATAAAGTGCTCTAGAAATGCAGGTGGTCATGATCATTATATACACACACCCACACCCAGGGAAAGTTCCATAGTTCCAAAGGTGCTTTCTGGACCATCCAAGGTGTTAACCAGCCTCTTGAGCCTTGGTCAGCAGACTTCCTGGAAAAGATTTTGCCCATTCAGACTTTCCCCAGAGGAGCCCTGCTTGATCTTCAGTTTTATGAGCCCACTCAATAAAGAAAGCTCCTTGAGGAGCGGACTCCTTGCAATAAATTCCTCTTAATTTCTTCAGGCTTCCTTTAATATCAGAGGGTTCAGAGTTCAGCGGAAATGTCGGAAGCTTGCTAAGGTGGAGTTTCTTGAAGAAGTCTTTGGAAGATCAATGTTTGATGCATCTGCTGAGTGTTGTCACTTTGTGGTGGAAGTTTCTATTCCAATGAAAGGCTGCATAGTAGCTCCAATGCTTGTTTTGGAGTCAAGAGGTTCTGAGTTCAAATCCTGTTTGATACTTACTTATTATGCCACCTTAAAAAATTACTTAACTTTTCTGTGTTTCAATTTCATTTATTAAATGAGGTCTATTTGCCTCAGTTTTCTCATCTGGAAAATGGAGATTATAATACCACTTACTCCTGAATTTGGTCCCAATTTATGGTTGTCAAGTCATATTGAAGTTCAAGGTGGTTGAAATGATTTGTCTCCAAAGTACATAGTAGGTAGCGGAGTCTGGATTCAAACTCAAGTCTTTCAGCTTCAGATCTATAGATCCTTCCACTGACATTCCAAGTTGAGGAAATAGATTGAGTAAAAGAATGGAGATTTCTCTATCTCTCAGTCTGTTTTTATCTGTCTGTCTTTATCTCTGTCTCTCTTCTCTCCTGCTCTCTCCTTTTCTCTCTACCTTTTGCATTTCTTTCTCTCTCTGGCATATAAAATGGGGTTAATAAGTATTGTTTACTTAGGGCACTAGGCAATGAGTGAGAAATCCCTGAGTTCAAATTTGATATCTGACACTTTCTAGTTATGTGACCCTGGGAAAGTCACTTGATTGTTGTCTGCCTCAGTTTTCTCATCTGTAAAATGTGAATAATAATAGCACCTACCTCAAAGTGTTAAGGATCAAATGTGATAATAATTGTAAAGCAGTTAGCATAGTGCCTGGTGCATTATAAGCACTATATAAATGCCAGTTATTATTCTTTTTTCACTGGATTGCCATAAGGATGAAATTGCCTAATATGTAACAAGTACTTTATAGATTTCCTACTGCTATATAAATGTGAACTTCTGTTGGTATCTTGGCCAAATCACTTGCCTACTTTCCTTGATCTTGCTCTGGAATCAAAGGAGCTTTCATCTAAAGATGGAAGAAGACTCAGAGGACTCATTTTATAGATGGGGAAATTGAGGCTCAGAGAAGTTAACTCATTTGTCCAAGTTCATACAGGTCCCAAGAGACAGTGACAGGATGGCCCAGGGCAAGATTAATTCTTGTTCACATACCCCATCTCCTAAATCCCTGCATTCTTGTAGTATTTGGTAGCCGAAGTTCTTCCTAGATAACTCTACCATTGCATTCTACCTTGCCATGGCCTCTCTAAGAAAGCACACCATGAAACAGACCCTTCCTCCCTTTCACCTCAGGATTTCACCTGCTATTTAGCTGATCATCATGGAAATGAGAAAGGATTTGGAGTCGATGGTCCTGAATTCAAATTCCAGGTCCTCCACTTATTTGCTATGTGGCCTTGGCCAAGTCCCATGCTTCTATCTGAGCCTCCATTTCTTATGAATCATGTGACTGTTTTAGTGACTGATGGATAATATGTAGTCCACCTTGGTAATATAGACAATTTTTGGAGACACAAAAACAAAAAGAAAGGTGTTAATAATGGAAACCTGAGGTACCCTGATATGACACAGACTCAGAGATATGTGTATATGTGTGTGATATATACATATATATGTAGATATATATCAATTAATAGATATAGATAAAATATATACATAGAGATAAATAGGTGGATAGATATAGAGATTTTGAGAGATATATATATATACATGTAGATAGACATAGACATACATAGATAAAAATCAATTTCTACCTGCTTAGAACTGGCTCTGATTTCAATGTCTTCACATATAAAATGGGGTTAATATTTATGTTAATGGAGAGTAATAGGTAAGAGCTTGTCTGAGTCCAGATCTCTCCTACAAGAATACAAAGATCAGATGTTACTCAAGTCTTACAAGTTAGTTTTTCTTTTAGTCCCTGCTGTCACATCCCTGGCATCTAACCCATTGTGTTCACTCTCAGGGCTACCACCCTAATTCAAACCCCTGGTTATCTCTTCCTTGGATTATTGTAATAGCTTCCTAATTGGTCTGTTGCCTCTTTGCCTTTGCCTCTTTCCTTTCCAATCTGTTCTGTACAGTTAGAGATGTCAAATTCAGCCAGCAAAACTCAAATGCCAGAGCAAACAGCTTAAGACATAATTGGGAGATATTTAGCAAAAATACAGGACAAAATAGATAATGATAATATGTAATTTTCTAGGTTAACATGCAGACTCTAGATTCTTATATAATTAGCGACCTCCATCTTTGTTTAAGTTTGATAAAAGGCTCTATACAGAAAATTGCCAAATTGATATTCCAAAGTCTGACCATTATACTCACCTGTTTTGGTGGCTCCCTGTTGCTTCAAGGATATAATACAAATTTCACATCTTGGATTTTAAAGTGCTTCATGATTTCATTATGTCTTTCTACTATTTTCATATTATTCTCTTACGTATTTCTTTATATTCTAACAGATTGACCTGCTTACTCTTCACCATCACCATGCATTTGTATGAATTAGATCTTTTCCCTTCTGACCTCCATCTTTTAAAAATCTTAGCTAAATTCAAGACTTAATTTAGGTACCCCTTCCTTCAAAAGGATTTTTTTTGGCTAAGGCAATTTGGGTTAAGTGACTTGCCCAGGATCACACAGCTAGGAAGTGTTGAGTGTCTGAGGTCAGATTTGAACTTCAGGGCTGGTGCTCTATCCACTAGCTGCCCCCAAAAGGACTTTTTGATTCCTTCTTCCCCATTTTTAAAGCTTTTCCTAATCCCCACGTTTAGGAATTTTCCTTCCATGTATGAAGTATTGTTCAGTCCTTTTTCAGTCATGTCCTCTTTTTCATGACCCTTTGACGTTTTCTTGGGAAAGAGACCAGAATGTCCTTTAGCTCATTTTATAGATGATGCAATTGAGACAAGCAAGCTGAAGTGACTTGTCTAGGATCACACAATTAGTATCTAAGGCTGGATTTAAACTCAGAAAGATGAGTCTTTCTGAACCCAGCCCCATTGCTCTATCCATTGTGCCACCTAACTGCCCCCATGAAGTATTGTGAAAATATTTACTTTCATATGTTATTTTGTATTTATTTTCCATATAATTTGTATCTACTTGTCTGTATTCCTCAAAGAATGGAAGTACCTTGAGGACAGGCAAGGGTTGTTACATTATTGTCTTTGCATCTCTAGCCCCTAACTTAGTTCTTGGCACATAGTAGGTACTTAGGAAATATTTGTTGGATTGTATCAAACTGAACTAAGATTCTAAACTCTCTTGTTCTTTAGGTGAAAACTGGGTGTTATATTTTAAGGTGCAAGAATAGTTTCTTGCAGAAGAAAAGCACTAACATTGAGAAGAGCTGATCTCTGTTGATTTGACTTTCTCTCTCTCCTTCCCTCATGTTTTTTTTTTCATCAGAGATTTCTTCTTTGTCACCATGGCACTGACCTGTTCTGAATCACTGGCTCAGCTACTCTGGGATGTGGATGTAAAGTCAACCTTAATTAGAAGGCATTCACATACAGTCAAGTGAAAGTAATATTTCCACCAACAGAGGACCCCAAAGGGGACACAAAGAATATAGTGAAGAATAGATTATAGGGATTTGCATTTTATAGAATTGATAGCCAACAGGGAGCCAATTCTGGACCCATAAAAAGCCTGTTATTCAGCCAAAAGCTTTTAGGTTTTATTAGACCCAAGAATTTCTTCCTCCTCTCCTTGCCCTTTTCTCATTTTCTCTTTACTTCCTCTCTTCTTTCTTCTCTTCCTTTCTCCCTTCCTTCCTTCTTTCCCTCCTTTTGTCTTCTTGCCCTACCCCTCTTCCATTTGTCTTCTTTTTCCTCTTTTCCTTCTCCTTCTCCCCTTTTTATAATCCCTTCTTTAGCCATTCTTCTTCTTTTTGTCTTTTCCCTTTCATTTTTCTCCCTCTCTTCCTCTCCTCCTTTCTACTTCTTATCCTGCCCATTCTCCCCACTTCACCTCCTCCTTTCTTTTCTTTATCTCCCTCCCCATTTTTCCTCTTGCCCATCTCCCTTCTTCCTGCTCCCCCTCTTCAGAGAAAAATGATAGTCTCTTTCCTCAATTAGCTTACATCCCATTGGGAATACATATACACAATATTTCTTTGCTACAACACCATTGTAAGTGACTAAACCTTTGGACTCATTACCCTAAGTCAACCATAAAGCCATTCCATGGAGGAGTTAATTTACTGAAGATTTCACTTGCACTCTGGATTGATCTGAGCTATCTTGATTGCTAGTGAATAGACTCACTTACTACACCAGGGTTCATATCTGTCCACTTTGACCATCTCACCATACCACTTACCACAGAGAATATCCCTCTGCTCTTACTTACCAATCCTTTCCCCTTCTATAAGTACTTTCCTATTTTTACTTTGGGTACAATAACCAAATAAATATTATTATGGCATCTGGAAGGGACATGCCAATCCACTGCCCTTTGAATTGGTTCAGTATTCTTGTTATAAAACCTCTTTCTCTGGCCATTATTCACCTATGTATATTGCCTTCTCTTATGAAAATGTACTATTCTTGAGAGCAGGAACTATCCCTGTTTTGTCCGTTATTTTTTGTCCTTCATTTTCGAAGAGGATCATGACATGCAGTGAATTGGATTTCAGTGAGGAAGGGCTATGCAAGGTTACCTGCCTCACTTTACCCTTCAGAGCCATTTGGGTCCAATGGCAAGATATAGATCAGGACAACTGGAGATGGCCCTGGATGCAGTGGGAGCCCTTAACTGGTCTCTCTTTAACTGAGACAACACCCACTCAGTGTTTAAGGATAGGTAGCAATTGAGACAAAGAATCTCCTCTTTCACCTAATCTAAAAAAAAAAAAATCTAAATAAATGAATCTGGGAGGGGAAGACGCTCAGGGTTTCTGGCAAAGAAGAAATGACTAGCTCTTAGCAACCTGTTGTAAAACACACAGTAGATGATACTTAATTAATGCCTTTTCATTCAACCAGAAATTTCCTATTTCCTGGCTGTTACAACTCCTTCGCACCATCCCCTATAGTGAAATGAAAAAGGCTCATGGGATCATAGATTTTTATGACCCTAAAAGCTGTCTAGTTCAATTTCATCACTTTTTACTGATAAGGAAACTGAGAAGAAAATGAATTCCAAGATCACCCAGATAGTAATAAATGTCAGAAGCAAAAAGAAACCAGTTTATCTGAAACCAGTCAGAGCTCTTTACAACGAAACCACATTGCCTACTTAAGGAGGCAGTAGTGAGATCCCATGGTTGGGAATAAGACCCTAGTGCTAGTACAGACTTCTGTACTTATTAGCTAGTTTATTTTGAGTAAATCATATCAGTTCTCTGAATCTCAGTTTCCTTGTCTATAAAACAGGAATAAAAATGTTTGTATTTTCTAATTCATTATTAGGAAAAAATACCTCAATGAAAAATTAATTGACATTTCACTGTGAGATCTTTGAGAGGAGGTACTATTTTTTTTATCTTTCTACATATCCTCAATTCTTAGCACAGAATATTAATTAATAAATATTGATTGATTGATTGCTAGGGAATTAATTATAATATAGATCTTTTACTGTTATATAAATTTGAGTTGCTATTATTGGTATCTTGGCCAAACTACCTGGCCACCTTCCTTGAATTTCCTGTGGGGATCATGGGATCACATACCTAGCAACAGAAGAGCCTCAGAGACTTTTTAACTAATACCTTCATTTTATATATGGAAAAACTGCAACCCAGAGATTATGGGTGACGTGCCCCAGTTCTTTCAGGTCAAAAGGGGGAAAGGCAGAATGACTCAATTTTTGCTCACCTATGCCATCTTCCAGTCCCTTGCATTCTATCAATGATTTGCTACCTCAGCCCCTAGCCTTCTAGGAAGCTCAACCATAACATTCTACCTAAGTTTGACTTCCCCAAGAAAGTACACCTTGAAATAGATCTTCTTTACTTTTCACTCCAGAATCTGGGAAAGCAACTATTATTTCCTCATCATCAGTTTGTAGTAAAGCCACTAAATTTGGAGTTGATGGCTGTGGATTCAAATTCCAAGTTTTCCACTTATGACCTTAGCCAAGTCCTGATGTACTTCTAGAAATATTTGGGGAAACCAGTGAATATAGAATTCTTACATAAAGCTCTATAATGCTCTGCAATCTGTAGAATAACATTTGTATGGTGAGTTAAGCTTTATAAAGTACTTTCACACATTATTTTATTTAAGGTGGTATAGTGGATAGAGCTGGGAGTCAAGGAGACAAAGTCACTTAAGCTTTGTTTGTCTCAGTTTACTTTTAGTAATAGGGAACTGATGATAGCATTTATCTCATGGGATTGTTGTGAGGATCAAATGAGAATATTTATAAATAATTTACCACTAAAAGTATTGTCATTCAGTTGTGTTCACCTCTTTGATCCCATTTGGATTATTTTTTGGCAAAGATAGTGGAGCAATTTGCCATTTCCTTCTGCAGCTCATTTTACAGATGAGGAAACTGAGGCAAACTGAGATAAGAGACTTGTCCAGTATTATACAGTCAGTGTCAGAGGGTGGATTTCAACTTAGGTCTTCCTAACTTTAGGTCTGATGTTCTATCCACTGTGCCACATAGCTGCCCCCAAAAGCATACTTACTAGTAGGTACTGTATAAGTGCTTAAGCCTTCTTTTCTTAAGTTACATATAATACTGAGAAGTACAAACTATAGGTCTTATCAACTATTTTGCAAATGAGAAAAATAAGGTCCAGAGAAGTTCAATGATTTGTCTAATATCATGTAGCTAGTCAGGAGGGTGATTTGAACTCAGAACGTTACCTCTACATTGCCTTTCCTTTATAGCACTCTGTCAATTTCACCTATTACTGTTATTCTGATTATCTCCCTCCACTCACCCAGCTGACTTCATAAGACCTGTACAAAAGGTGTCTCATGGGAACATTTTATTCTCTCCTAGGAGCATGAATTGAAGGATGCTGCACAAGGGAAGAGTCGCCTGAGACTTCAGTATGCTAACCTTTCCCACAAGGCACTGCAGTATGAGCAGGTAACCATGAGCATTGACTTTCCTGATCTGGGGGGAAATCACCCTACACAGTAGTAAGGTCTTTATAGGAATTCTGTCAAAAAAGGTTTCTAATGTTATTATTTTTCAATCAAAAAAAATTCATTTTTTCTTCCTCCTACCCTCATTTTTTTAATGAGAAAAATAAAAAACAAAATAAAACAAAGCATGTAACAAAAATGTATAATTGAATCAAACTAATTCCCACATTGGCTGTATGTTTGTGTATGTGTGTGCATATACACATTTACATATACAGGCATATATTTTACACATATATAGAAAGAACTGATACATGTGTATATACACAAAGATATATATATATATGTATGTATATGTATATATGTATGTGTGTATGCATATGACCAGGTCATCTAAAGTAACCAAATCTAGTACATAGCACAGTATCTAGCACATAGTAGTCACTTAATAAATGCTCATTGACTACCAGCTCTTCCTGACTCCAAGTTTAGCACTCTATCCACCGTACCAACCAGCTATCTCAGAATAATTTGAAAACTGGATAATTTTGGATGTATAATATATTCATCTTTTAATTATCTGATATTTATTTTGTTTAAATGAAGGAAGGAAGAAGGCCAGAGGGACAGAGATAGAGACAGAAAGACAGAGACAGAGAGAGAATTAGATAACAGTGGCTAAAATGCCAGACCTGGAATCAGGAAAACCTGAGTTCAAGTTCAGTTTTTCTAAGTTACTTAACCTCTATTTGGTTCAGCTTCCTCAACTGTAAAATAGAAATAATAATAGCAACTACCTGTCAAAGTTGTTGGGAAGATCAAGTGAGATAATAAGTATAAAGTATTTAGCACAGCGCCTGACATATAGTATGTACTATATAAATGGGATGATGATGATGATGATGATGATGAAGGAAGAGGAGGAAAAGGAAAAGAAACATAAGCATAAACCCCAGCAGAAGAAGACAATGAAGATTTCAGTTTTGTCTTTGTCTTTGTATACCCAGTGTCTAGAACATGCTTAATGAAAGCTCATTGATTGATATGATGATGCTATAAATACAAACCCACACAGAGACACAATCAAAACATAAAAACTTGGTACTCAATTGTAGGGAAAAGATCCATAAGACTATGAAGAGCGACCATTTCCTTCTAAAGCATTCTGGCCCACAAGGTGTATTCCCCACAAAAAATCAGGGATGGAGGGGATCTAAAAGTTATTATCACCATTCAGGGACACTAACAGAGTCACAGAACCAAACCTTGCTCACATGGCCATTAAGTATCAAAGTCAGCACTGGAACAGAAGGCTTCCCACTGTTCTTCCCAGAGTACCAGGCTACCTCTCAAGACTTCTGGGGGAACCCAGTTATCCCAACATGCTGCATTCAGTTTGAAAGCCCTGTTTACAGTTTTAGATGTGCTCATTTTTGGACAAGGTGGACCAGTCTTAAATCAAAGGAACCAGTCTCTAATGGTAGAATTGCAGTTGTCAGAGACAGGCTGATACGTCTAAGAGGGGAAGTTGATGTATCTCCATTCTTCATAAAATACTTTGAATAGGCAAAATATTCTGCCAAAATAAATTCTAGAGAGTGAAGCTGAGTCATCTTGCCTTTTCTTTTTTGTCTGTCTAGCACCAAATCTGATCATGTCCTCCCTCCTACAATTATCTTGTATTCATTCCATATGTGTGTGTATGGATGCACAGGCATATATTTACACATATATATATATGCATATGTGTATATAGCTTCTGTATCTCATAGGTGTATTTTTTTGTCTTTTCTAATAGATTTTAAGTTCTTTGAGGGAAAGTACTATTTCACTACTGTCTTTATAATCCCCAGTGCCCAGTATCTTGGATGTGATCCATAAATGATTGTTAATTGAAATGAAGGAGGAAGTCAGATTAAATACCATCAAAATAAAGAAACACTGCAGATATCAAGTTTAGAGATTATGGAGAAAATCAGTGTAGAAATGAGATTTACAGATTGTAAATTCCCCGGGAGCAGAGGCCAGTTTACAATCTTTGCCATTATATCCATGTGCTTACTCCATAGGAGTTTAATAAGTGCTTGTAAAATTGTTGCTTGCTAGTTTGATTGAAATCACAGATCACACTTTCAAATTTTTATTCTTTTATCCCTATAATCACACATTTTAAAAATAAAAACTGTTTTGTCCAAGGTTGAGGAACACAGAGCATTTGCTCAGTAATGCTGCTCGATAAATATTTGGCAGCTGTCATTGGAACCAAGTCAGAGTTGTGAATAAGACCTCTTGGCAGGTTCACAGATTCCTTGCCTCCCTTCCTGGGGTCTGGCTCAGCTTTTTTAATAATGCCCCAAGACATGCCATTTAACATCTCTGGCTCCACGGTCTGTACCTAGTACATCTCTTTCTTGTTAACTTCCTTAGAAAGGAAGTTTTGAAACTTGATCCCTCACTGCCAGCCTGACACAGCCTTGTAAATAGAACCTCCTGGCACAGCTTTAAGGGAGTAGAAAGGGGCAGAGGCAGATAAAGAAAGACAGGGCCCTGGAAAAATCAACAAGCAAAGACCTAAGTCAGACAGAGCTTTTGTTTGACATTTTCTCCTTTTCCAGGCTCAATTTTTCTCACCAATAGCTAGCAAAGAACAAAGGGCGAGGTCTACACCTCCAAATTAAAATGTCTGATCTCAATACTGGAGTTCTCTTTCAATCCATTAGTTGTCAGGTTTGTGCAAGCAGTAGGGATAAAGAGACAAAAATGAAACAAATTTCTTTCCTCCAGGAGTTTGTATTCTATAAAACCCTGATCTCTGTATTCTACATGGCAACAACAAAACTATACGATGAAGATCATTTCCGATGGTGAGATGATTCAGACCAATACCAATGGTCTAGTGATGAAGAGAGCCATCTGCACCCAGAGAGAGAACTGTGGGAACTGAGTGTGGTTCACCACATAGCATTTTCACTCCTTTTGTTATTGTTTGCTTGCATTTTATTTTGTTTCTTTTTTTCTGGTTTGATTTGATTTTTCTTGTGCAGCAAAATAATTGTATAAATATGTATGCATATATTGAATTTAACATATATTCCTACCATGTTTAACATATATTGGACTACTTGCCATCTAGAGGAGGAGGTGAGGGAAAGGCAGAAAATTGGAACCTGAGATTTTGCAAAGGCTAATGTTAAAGAATTGTCCATACATGTGTTTTAAAAAAATAAAAAGCTTTAATAAAGGAGGGACAAAAAAACCTGATCTCTGCAGGTGATTTCCTCTATCTTCTGTAACTTCTTACATTAATCAGTTGATCAATAAACATTTGCTAAACACCCACAATATACCACATATTATGCTTGATGCTGTGGATTCAAAGGCAGAAATAAACAATTCCATACTCCAAGTGCCCACAGTAGAACAAAGGGAAATTCTACTGTCTCACAGTCAGTCAATAAGCATTTATTAAGCACCTACTATGTTGCAGGAATTGTTTTTTTTTTCTGAAAAGACAGAAATAGTAGATGTAAAGCTGGAAGGAACTTCAGAAGCTATCTAATCTACCTTCTCCTTCTTACCCCCACCAATTTTACAGATTAGAAAACTGACCTGTTCACATAAAGGCATGAATAAATTATAAACTTTGAGTCACCTGAATCTGAGAGCAGCCAGGAGAGCTGTTGGAGTGCCAGGGAATACCTGCTCACATAGTGCCAGCTTAGATTTGTGTAATGGCATTAACACTGTTTCAAGGACACATGAAAACCTTCTGGAAGCTGGGGAAAGACAGGTCTTGGTTTCCTCTGCCGGCTTTACAATCCTTTCACTGGTAGCAGAGCTTGAGAGAACAAAATTCATTATCGGGACTCTTAATTATGGATGCAAGAAAGTGTTTTGCCTGCCTCTTCCCTAAAGTCTGCATTGAGATAATTGGCATGCCGAGGCAAAGATGGAACATCGGACCATCTGAAATATTCGGTGGCAGCTCCCCTGAGTCAGTCGCCTTGTCAGATAGATGAAGGGAGGCAATCAAATTGAGTGTAAAGGATGGTGATATAAATAGGAAGTGGGTAGCTAAAATTTTAATAATCATGAAGTACCTCAAAGAGCTGATGGTTTGTCACTGGAAGTGCTTCTATCACCTCAAATAGCAGCTCTTCCTTCAGTGTGGTAGAAACACAAGTTCCTATATCTAGAATTGGAAGGATCCTCTGAAGTTATCTTGTCCAAACTCCTCATTGTTACAGATGAGTAAACTGAGGCCCTTGGACTTCTATGCACAAAGTCACCCAGGCAAGTGTATTTTTTGAGTTTCTGCGTCAGAAATATTTGTCATCTTCTAAGAGAGGCACTCAACCAACTTAGCTTGGTTGGTTCTCAGACAAACGACTTATTGTTTATCACATCCTTTGTAGAGTTTACGCTGTTCTAGCAGAGCTTTTGAGAACATAGGGTCACTCCTATATGTGTGTTTGTATTGTGGGTACTTACCATAATACCTAGAACATAGTAGGTACTTGAGAAATGCTTTACTTATTAGGGGATGTCTAATAGGTCTATGCAGAGACTACAGGTCATGGCAGGTTAGATACTGCAGAGATCATTAAATTGTAAACTCTTTGAGGGAAAGGAGTCATTTAAGTCATGTGCTATTCTTTTTTTTTTTAGGCAATTGGGGTTAGGTGACCTGCCCAGGGTCACACAGCTAGGAAGTGTCTGAGACCAGATTTGAACTGAAGTCCTCCTGACTTCAGGGCTGGTGCTCTGTTTACTGCTGCCCCTCATGTCCTATCTTTGTGACCCATTTTGGATTGCCTTACAAACCTTAAAGTACCATGTAAATGTTTTTGTTGCTCAGCCATTTCAATTGTGTCCAACTCTCCATGACCCCATTTGGAATTTTCTTGGCAAAGACACTGGAGTGGTTTGCCATTTCCTTCTCCAGTTCATTTTACAGATGAGGAAACTGAGGCAAATAGGTTTAACTGACTTGCCCAGGATCTCATAGCTAAGAAGTGTCTAAGGCCAGATTTGACCTCAGAA